>JAOWBN010157162.1:0-18517 GCA_028565015.1 Pinguicula moranensis
CCGTTTGCAGGACTGACTTTAAGGCTTTTGTTTGTTCAATGTTTGCTGCTGAGTCATTGACTTCTTCTGTGTTAACAGTATCTATTCCTCAAATTCTTATCAACATAATCCGGTAGAAAAACAGTTCCATCATATCCATAAATAATTGAAAAGTTATCTGTCTAATAAGAAATGAATAATGTCAAAAGTTATCTGTCTAAAGTAAGAATGAAAGAATGCTAAGATGAGTAAAGCATTCAGCGATGTAAGATCATATCAAGATATCTCCAAGTTTATCCTTAATAAAAAACACAGTAAATATATATATATATATTTTATAAAAAGGAAAAAATGGCCAACCGGTTGGCCCTGAATCGTTACATCCCGAGCTAGGCATTACACCCCAACTGTGAAACCCGCCTACCGGGCCCTAATATAAATCCTACAGCTCTAAGCTACACTAATTTTAAAATAGTGTTTGACTGGGAACTCACGCTAATCTACTAATTTACGAGAAGTGTCGAGAATTTGCCCTATTTTCTCGATATTTTTACAAATTTCCTGCATGATTTAGGGGAATTTACTTGCATTTTGGGCCCTGTATCACGCTGATTTCGTCCAAGGCCCGATTTTTCATAATTCTGATCCGCTTCCGCAGACCTAGTACCTAGGCCCAATTGCCCCTTTTCCCGGCCCATCCTTGAGCCCATATCCACAATCAAAGCCTCAGCGTACTTTGGGCCTGACGCCAATCCTGCAACCGAATTATACCCTATCGTCGGGATTTCCAGCACGACTGAGGCAACGGTGACTGTCACGTCACTGTCTGGTTTGACCTGCTGCCTCAAGCCTCCCGTGTCCTTTGTTTTGGGCCGCGTGGGAAGAGTCGGGAAATCAACAAAGATGGTAGGAGTGTTCTGTTATGTTGACGTCGCACCCTCTGTCATTTAACCGGCGAGCATAGTTTCTTCATTTCTTTCTCAGTGAAGATGCTGACGATTTCCCCGCCAATCTTGACCTCTACAAAGGTTGAAACACGTTCCTTCATTTCGGTCACCACTAACACCAAGCCAAACCTAAGGTTTGTCCGCTCTGCCGTGCACGGAGCCACTGCGATAGCCCGACCAATCGTATCCGTCACAGCCAAAAAGAAATGTGATTCCCAGTATTGTAGAGGGGTCCCGTAGAAATGAAGCCATACAACCCGGCCATCGCCTTTATGAGACATTCCGTCTTTGAGATTACTGAATCCAGCCCTCGCCCAAGCCGCTTCACCGGCGAGCAGCAAGTCCTTCTTCGTCCCTGATTGGAGCCGAACCAATACCTCTCCTCCCTCTAATGGTGCCACCACTGCAGGCGCATAACCCACCTTGAGGAGTATCGTTGCAGCTTGATCACAGGATAGAGGCTGATGCAGTTCCCCGATTAGACATACTTTAAGCCACTCTAGCTTCGCCAGCATTGGCTCAAACGAGATTCGGGGCTTTGGTGACTTACCAGGAGATGACTGAGAGCTGGTTGCCACTTGTCTAGAATCTTCATGCGTCGCTTGAGCTTCAGTGAATCTGGATCGGACCAAGGATGCATGCAAATGGTAAGATCCAGCCATTAAACCATTAAGCTTGTTTTCGAGCTGTAGAATGCCCTCTGCTGGAGCATAGCGTACAAATATGTACCGCTTCCTCCTTTCTATCCAGGTTTTTGTTGGGATTTATTGGACTCCCAACTATTTGTTTTTGAAGGCCCAATGACTTCAAATGTTTTAAGCCCATTTAGTAATATAGTCGGAGGGTATATAAAACACATACTTGTGTTTGTATGTGTGTGAGCTAGGCTTTGTGATAAAACCTGCGCCCCCAAAATTGAAGAGAAAAACAACACAGAGCAGTTTCGGTTTTGTTGGCATTTTGAGGTCCGAACTTTGTCCGATCCGCCTCATATTTTTACTGGAGTTAGCGGACACGTCTAGCTACATTCTGTCCGAAGGATATTGAATTCCAACGATTGGATCGTGAGTTATTTGGTTTCGAACAGGCTGTTTGTGTTCTGTGTATTTTGCACTTTTGATATTGTATTGTGATTCTAGTGCCTTCGTATTGTGTTGTAAGGGCTAGAGATCCGTGGTATGTTGTGTAGTCTTGATATTTTGGTGATATTGGATTTTGGTGGATCTAAAGATCCCGTGGTTTTTTACCTCTTGACATCGAAGGGGTTTTCCACGTAAATCTTGGTGTTCTTCTTTTCAGTATTGTTTCATTGCTGTTATCCCCATATTCGATTATGGTTATTTGTGCTCCTAACAAATTCTTGCAAATTGGGGAGGTTGTTTATTTCCGCTGTGCTATTGAAATATATTTTCAGGCAAGAAGATGTCTCTGACTTGCCGTATTTGGAGAAGAACGACTTTATTTTCGATTTTGTCCAATTTTCGGAGAAGTTCGAAACATTGAATGAGATTGTCTCCGCTCTCAACTTGGCAAAGTGGCTGTTGTGAACCTTTCCATGTTTGTGAATTGCTTGTCCTGATTCGTTGCTAGAGTGCATTGATTTCTTTTTTGATCTGAGCTGGCTGCCATTCTCCTCGTGCAAAGTTATTCCTCAGGAGATACATTCTCTGTGGGAGCCTCAGTGTAGCCGCCACTAAAGATCACTAAGCAATTTTTTTGTTGATAGTTAATTGTGTCGCTGCCTCAAATGCAGGCAATTTGTGTCCTGCACCCTTGACATAGCGACCCTGGGCTCAGGTGGCCGTTTCTGGACGCACCCCCTCGGTACACAATTCCCTATCCAGGTATCCTTCGGACCCAGTGGGCCCTCCGACTAATCCCAATATCAGCGAATCTCCTCACACCACGATGGGAGCTCGAACTCTCAACCTCTAGGCAAACCCTGAGATCGAAGGCCGCATACTTCGTCGCTAGACTAGTATGCGCTGATCTAAAGATCACTAAGCAATCAAGGGAACCATTATTCTCCATCACATCAGATTGCATAGCTTGCACGTGGGAACTGTTCAACAGATATATGTACAAGATCACTAAGCAATCAAGGGAATCCTTGCACAAATGGTACTTCAAAGATAATTTGTAAATTCAAGCGAAATGTAAATAATGGTTCCATCAATTTAGATTAACATAAAACGCTACTGTTTCAGACTACAAACTAGAAGCTAACCTTGCACATGGGGCATTTCAAAGATGAAGGTGAACTGAACTGCTTAGATGCAACTATAATGATCCATCTTTTAATGCAGCAATAGCAAAATTTACCTGCTACATCACAATTTAACATTCAACAGAGTATAGGTATCATATCTTCTTGTTTTCTTCTTGATGAAGTATACAATCAGCAAATTAACAAAGACTCAATTTTTTTTTCTTATCAAAGACTCAAATTGAGGGCATTAATAACCACCCGCAAAAGTGAAAATATAGTTCGACGGAAATTAGTTATGCTTCTTACGAGTATTTTTTTTATTTTTTATTTTTATCACAATTTAGAAGTCCGATAGTAGTTTGTATAGAGCAAGTTGCTCAATAAACTTACAGAAGGTCTTTCTGTGACTATGTTGTAACTAATTTAATAGAATTTAGGTAAAAGAAATTGTGTATTGAATTATGAAAGTACATAACTTTATATAGATTAGTACAAGGGCAATTTGGGAGATAAATAAAACTACAAAGACTATTCTAAACGAAGATATTAACGAGCCCGAGCTTCCAAATGGACAACTGCTATAGTCATGGAGCAACGGACTTGGTAAACATATCAATTATCAAATGGCAAACTTTGGGGAGATGATTCCTGATCGGACTTTCTCACGAATGAAATGAATATCAACCTTAATGTGCTTTGTTCTCTCATGAAGAATAGAGTTGGAGGACAACATAATAGCAGACTTGCTATCACAAAACAAAGTGGAAGAGTCTGTGATTGGGAACTCAACTCCTGAAGAAGGGAACGAAGCCATAGTATTTCACACGTCCCTTGTGCCATAGCGATACTCAACTTCAGCAGAAGACCGGGAGAAAACTTTTTTTTCTTGCTTTTCCATGAGATAAGGTAATTCCCACGGAAGGTGCACAAACCTGATGTAAAGCGATGATCACTTTTTGATCCTGTATAATCAGCATCTGTGAAGCAGGATAGTCCAAACTGAGCTCTTGATTCAAGGAAGAGGCCGAGACCAGGACATGTTTTTAGATACCGAAAAATATAATAAATTGCGTCCAGATTGTTGTCCTCAGTGAGTGCATGAACTGACTGGCAACACTGACAACAAAAGTGATATTTGGTCTTTTGTTTGTCAGATAGATAAGACGACCCATAAGTTGCTGATACATAAATGGACATGGTAATAAACATATCTGCATACAACTTCTGATTTGGATCCATATAAGAGGAGGTAGTACCCAAGCATTCCGATGTCCTAAAGTAGGTCAAACGTGTACTTATGTTGGGACAAGGAAATACCTCGGCGAGACCTGATCACCTCTATGCCAAGAAAGTACTTGAGGGAGCCCAAATCCTTGATATCATAAGTCATCCCAAGATGACGCTTTACTTGGTCAACACCTTGTGCATCATCTCCAGTAATAATAATATCATCCACATAAATTGAGATAATGACACACTAACCTCAAGACTTACGGTGAGTAAAGCAGGTATGATTAGAATGACATCGAGTGAATCCCAGAGTCAGCACCACATCGCTAAAGTAACCAAACCAAGCACGAAGAGACTACTTCAACCCATATAGAGACTTTCAAAGATGACATACATTCCCTAAATACTCCCCCTCAGCCCAAAATTCAAGCAGTGAATCTATGTAGATAGTTTCAGATATCTCCCCATTCAAAAATGGATTATTGATATTAAGCTAATAAAAGGGCCATGAGTAGGAGGCAACAAGCGAGATAAGAAGTCTAATAGTAGTGAGTTACATGTGCAAAAGTCGCCCCAAAATCCTTAACGGAAACCTGAGTGAACCTTCTAGCCACAAGGCAGGTTTTATACCTGCCAAATATTTTGCATTGAACATTCATTTGCAACCTATAGTCCGTTCCTCAAGGGGAAGGGCCACAAGTTTCCCCGTCTGATTGTTCTAAAGAACATCCTTTTTCAGTTTTCATAGCAGTCACCCATTGAGGATTCTGGAATGCTTCATGGATAGACTGGGATATAGAGATCGAGTCAACTGTACTTGAAAGAGTGATGGGATTTGACAAACCTTGTTAAGAGATATACATGGAAATAGGGTGGTCATTATAGGATGTAAAAGTCAAGCGATCGGGCGGCGCTTGTCACGAGTATAATATCTCGGGGAAAACAATATCGGGAGATGGAGTATAAGGTGATACAATACCTAAATTCGATGAAAACTCTAACGAGGGTGCAACGGAGCATGCCCACAAAGAATATGAATGAATGGGATGCAGATTTGGAGGATTCAGATCCGTGAGAAAAGATGAAGGATTAAAAATTGGTATAGGACGAGGAATTAAGGGCAAGTCTTCTGCTACAAACTGAACCGGGGATTCCAGAAAGGAAGTAGAACATGGGAAATAAGAAACTGTCTCTAGGAATGTAACATCCAAAGAGTGATAAAAGTGATGAGTAACAGGATCATAACATCGATAGCCTTTGGGCATAGAAGAATATCCCACAAAGATACACCGAACAACCTTATCATCAAGTTTAGTATGTGTAGGACTTCTATTTTGAACAAAGCAAGTACACCCAAACACCCAAGGGCCAAAGGGAAAAAGCACGCAACCATGCTTAAGAATATGTAAGGGGCCTTACCATGTAGGACCCAACTAAGAATCCTATTAATAAGATAAGTAGCGGCGAGAACGAACAAGTTAGGCTTGCAAGAATTCCAAGGACTTCTCTCCGTACAAGTAGCCAAACCATGAATAGCAAACCCACCCTCAACACCCCGTCTTCTTCTCCAATCAACTGACCACCCAGAGCAACCTAAAACTGGACACAAATCACTAGTAGCTGGACGTCCCCTCCCCGGGAAGGCTCCACGTGCTCGGGGACTTCAAGTTTTCAGCTCTTTTCCCTCTTTGGTATCTGTACATGAGAGGATAGCTTGCTGTAAGAATAGTGCTTGTTGCCCCAAATCATTGTCTCCCTCATGCTCTAATCCTTTCATAGGTGGCCTACGAATTGGATAAGTGGGGTTTACCACCGAAACAACAAAAGAGGCTCCGACGTGCAGCCATATGAGCGAGGAAACAACCACTAGAAGAAAACAAGACCAAGAAAAAAGCACACTCTTATGCTGACGCTATGCTCTCTCAAAATCCTAGGCCGGTGCATGATCGTCTTGGTTCCCAACAACAAGTAGGCGATCGGAGGCAACATTCAAGGTCAGTCACCTACTACATCACAAACTTCCCGAGGAACTGTGATAGAGAATGCCTACACTATGTGTTAAGTAACTAGGGAGGGTGACTGCCCTAAGGATTGCTAGAAAAGTGAATCTAAGTGGACTTGCTTTTGGTTTTGTGGCATTTGCTGGGCCTCATGATGCAACGATCATGCTAAAACATCTAAACAAGGTATGGATTAGTAACCTTAGGTTGAGGCCAATGTAGCACTATACCCTAAACAACAGGTCGCAACACCACCTCAGCGTGTTGCACTCCCTCAGAATGCAGTTAAAATGTCCACCAAGCTTGTACCTATCCCAACCATTGCTAAGGGGAAGATGGTGATGGGAGAAGCTAGCAAAGTGCCACCCCAGCCGCCCCTAAACTTGTCAACACCAATATATGTACCTAATCCAGAAAAGAGATACCAAATTAAGCCTAGGAAAAATGATCAGATGTTGCATATTGTTACTGATCATAAGCAGCCTCTCTGGCTTAAACTTGTATATGTTGGCACATTAAGATACAATGTTAGATAGCAAAAGCTTCAAGTGGCCCCTAAGGTAGCAGGTTGTTTGAACATTATAGTCACTACTATGTCTCACTCCAAGATCCTGTTGTGGGAAGAGGAAGCTCATGACCTTGGTACCTCGATGAAAAATGACTCCGAGTGGTTGCTAACCATGCAAAGTGATATATGCTTGTGGTCACATGAGAGTACAACTCCAGCCTGTCTTAGATGGATTAAAGTATTTGGCTTACCACTGCAGGACTAGAATGAGCAAGTACTGGAACAAATTGGTAGAAAAGTAGGCACTTGCATCAAAATTGATGAGTGTACTATCAACCAACGTTTCCTTGAAGTTGCCTAACTACTTATCCAATGAATTGGGGAACCAAGATACCAATTGAGATTACGCTAACTATGGATGGTGATACACTGACACTCTATGTCATGGAAGTAAATTCTGAAATATTTCCCCAGAGACCCTGACATGATCTAGATGAATCAAACTGAGACTCTTGTACTAGTCATTCATCTTAAGATTGTTCACTGGTAGACTCAGAAGCCTCCCCCCCTGTGAAGTGAATGCACAGGAGAAAAGTCTAGTAATCTATGAGGAACCTAAGGAAAAGGAAGATTTCATTAACCAACGGAACTCAACTCATGGAATGAATGAAAATGTTGATCCTGGAACTTACTCTGCTGGTCACTGGATCCCATACAAAATTACATTGGTGTCCTGAACCACCTAGGAAGTTTCCATCTCCAATACCTCAAAGGGTCATCATGCCGTAGGCCAAAGCAATTTGTCCAATACTTGAAATGGCATACACAATTGAGATTGCTTAAAATACTTAACCTAAGCCAGAAAGCAGTGAGCTGGACTCATTGAGAGTGCACTAGACCACTGAACAAATCCTATTGATAGACCCGTATACAGAGCACACAGATCATATAGAACTGAGTGCATTAGAAGATGATACAAGCGCCAAGGAACCTGGAGCAACAACTCAGTCACTCACAGAAATTGGAACCACCTATGTGTCTGATTTCCCCCATTAAATGCAAGGAAAATGACTACTCCAACTGATACTCAGGGGATACATTGAAAAGAAAGCTCGCAAACTAGAAGTCAAACAAGGAAGGTAAAAGGGTTAAAGAATAACCAGATAATATTAATGGATTGGGTTGATCAACTATCTCCAACACAAGAATCAAAATACTCAATAGCCCAGACAAACATATCTGGTTTTGATCTATAAGAGGAAACCTTAGTGATGAAGCTGACTCTATTATGGAAGATGGTAGGAAATTGAGGCTGTCCTATGATACTAGCTCGGTAGAGGTTCACCAAAGACTAATGAAAATGAAAAGCCAACTGTGCAGATCCATGAGACTAGCCACCCCTTGTAGCATCAAGAAGAGAAGCGATCTGTTGTCCCTATGAAAGTCATAACGTACAATGTTAGAGGCTTATGTATCCCAGGGAGGAAGAAACGAGTAGGAGAACTCATTGCTGCTGAAAAACCAGATTTTATCAGCCTGCATGAAACAAAACTAGATGTTGTCAATAAAAAGGTATGCAGTTTTTTATGGTTTGATAACTTTTTTGACTTGGCGTTCCTTGGCTCTACAGGTCAATCTAGAGGACTCTTATGTATATGGAATGCCTCCTGCTCCAGCAAGGGGACTGCAGTAGTACTTACTTCCATCGTGTGGTGAACAACAATAGAAGAAGAGACACAATTCTTGGAGTATGGGATGGAGATGAATGGATAGCAGACCATGACAAAGTTAAAAACTATTTCAATAAGCCTTTTGAAGGTAGATTCAGAGACGATGGTGGCAAAGGTCACATCTACAAAACATGACCTTAAAAAAAAGTTAGCCAACCGCCAGAACTCTACTGCTCCCCTTCTCTGATTTTGAAATCCATAAAGAAATCAAGGAATGTAGTAGCACAAAAAGCCCTGGCCCTGATGGTTTTAACTTCAAATTTATGAAGTACTTTAGCCCCCTTATGCATGATAACCTCATGCAATTGTTCAGGGAGTTCTACAAAAACTGTAAACTCTCAAAAGGAACCAATGCAACACATATCACACTAGTGGGCAAAACAGAAAATCCCCTAAGAGTACAAGACTATAACCCCATCACGTTGATAGGGTCCATACAAAAAATCATCTCAAAGGTTCTTGCAAACAGACTTAGGCCTCTGTTTCCCATATCATTTCCCCTCAGCAGATGACATTCATCAAAAATAGAAAGATCTTGGATGGAGTGTGATAACTAATGAGGCATTGGATGAAATTAGGAAGCTGAAAAAGCAGGTCCTTATCCTTAAAAGTAGATTTTGATAAGGCTTTTGACACAATCAATTGGTCATACCTCCTGAGCATGCTGAAAGCCATGGGGTTCCCTGAAATATGGAACTCCTGGATTAAGGAGTTGTCGCAGACAGCTTCTAGCTCAGTCCTGGTAAATGGTAACCCAACTAATGAATTCTACCCCCAAAGAGGGTTGAGGCAGGGGGACCCCATCTCCCCCTATCTCTACCTCATTGCTGCTGAGAGTCTCTCTAGCATGATCGGCAAGGCAACAAACCAACAGCTATTCAGTGGCTAGCTATGAGGAGGAAAAACGTTCAGCTAACACACTTACAAGTTGCAGATGACACACTCATTTTTGGCCAACCAGAATGGAGCTCCATCAAGGCATTCAAGTCCATCCAGCAAAACTTTGAATTGCATTCAGGACTTAAGATAAATTTTCAGAAGAGCAGCCTAGTTGGAATAAACATGAACCCGTCCCATGGGCTACGGCCCGTGTCTGACTGATCCATGTGTTGTGGGCGCTATGCATGGGTCCCTGGGATTAGTCGGTTACGACAGTAGTCGGATACCCCATGATACCAAAAAAACAAAAAAACATGAACCCAGAACTGTGCGTGAAATGGCTGCTTACCTGGGCTGCAAAACTGAAAACCTTCCTTACATATACCTAGGACTACCACTAGGAGGGAACAACCGGAAATAGGCTACATGGCAGCTAGTTACCGATAGATTTCACAAAGTTCTCAGTAACTGGAATAAAAAATACATATCAATATGTGGGAGGACTATTCTACTCAACTCTTTGTTGTCAGCCCTACCAGCACATTATCTTGGTTTCTACAAAGCTCCCCATCAATCATTAAGAGGCTCACATCAATCCAGTGAGGCTTACTCTGGTGTAGCTCCAAGGAACACAAGAAAATATGTCGGGTAGCCTGGGAAAAAATCACTACGCCAAGGGACTCGGGTGGACTTGATATCAAAAACCTCAGACATCAAAATGATGCAATGCTGGCTAAGTGAGGAGCCAGAATCGTCTCGGGAGAATAATCTATGGCCATGGACATTTTAAGATCAAAATACTCACACAAGGGCATTCTGACTGTGGGTTGTTTCAAGGAACTTAGCAAAGCTGATGCAGATTAGGCCACTGACAGAAGTCATAGCAAAGTCTATAATTCAATCTGGTGGAAGGATCTCCAGGAAATAATGTGCTCTAGTTAGATAGCAAACATGACCAAGATCCAACTTGGAAATGGTGAAGTCCTGAAATTCTGGAATGACAATTGGACTGGACAAACAAGCATGGCTGCTCAATTTCATAGACTTTACAGACTACCCGCAGATAAGGACACCTACATAGTAGAAAAAGGACAATGGATTAACAATACTTGGCAATGGAACTGGCAGTGGGGAAGAAGCATCATGAGGCCTGCTGAGTTAATAGAGTTGGATGCATTAGTGGCAATGCTGCAGTGTATCACCTTACTTCTTGATTAGAGACAAATATCACTTCCAAGGAAATGCAGAAGGTGATTACACAGTGAAGAGTGCGTATGCCAGATTACCTCACTCTCTCCTCCACCCAAGAAGGTACTGGCCTCAGACGAATATGGAACATCTTCACATCACGGAAATCCATGATCTTCGACTGGAGATTGTACAAAATACCATACCAATCAAACAAGTGCTTCTGGAAAGACACATCATACAACCAAGCTCAAATGACAACTGCACACTATGTTCACTGCACTCTAAAATTGTCTAGCACTTATTTCTTGAATGTTTTATATCCTTGCAGGTATGTTCCAGGATCCTAATATGGTTGCAGGTAGAAGAAACAGCCTTAAACATAACTACTCCTGATCTGCAAACTTTCCTAGAACTAAAATCGTCTAGAACCGACAAAGATGCTTGGACATCAATCTAGCTCGCCACAACCTAGTTCTTATGGAAAGCAAGGAACCAAGCTCACTTTCAGAGTAAGGAAATACAGGTGGACAACATCCTGCAAATCATAAAAAAGCCACCTGAAGCTGGACAAAGGCTAAATCCTCCTCCTATCCATATTTCTTAACTGACTGGATACTCAATCTCACATCCTGTACTAATTCTAATATATAATATGTCTAGTGCTATGATAGAGAAGCAGGGACGAACAAGCACCCCACTCTGGCACACTAAACTGCAAGTTGAAACAAAATAGACTATCAGACAAGATCTACACATTTCTAGTACCACTTCCAAGCAGATCAGGAAGTGTCCCTAAAACTCTACCCACTCAGCATCCTATGCCACACTCACTCCCTTTGCCGTGTCAACATGGTACAGGTACAAGTGAAGAACACATGGAAATTATTCATCAATCAACATGCCACATTGATCCCCAAATCTGATGTAAATGGCTCAGCCACACTACTTCCTAATACTGAATCATGTGATGTATAAGTGGAGTCCTTGGGACATGAACATAATGATAACCCATTGATCAAATGCAGAAACAGAATGCCACTCAGCCTGGGAAACCTACTCCTAAGCCAAGTATCTTATCTGCCCATGCTAAGAGGCACTGGAATCCTACCCCCTTTCATTACAGGGATAGCCCCTCAAGCTATACTGAGCTGTGTACCAATGTCCTATAAAAAAATGGGAATTGATAAGTTGACACTCATGACATTCAACCTTGAGAAAGACCCAGCTGATATGATGATGGCCATGAACTATATGCTGAGATTCTTTGTGATCATCTATGAAGTTGGGGAGCCATGGACCAGTACTACCCTATGGCTACATGGGCGAGGGATCTTGAATAGAGTAGTGGGGAACTAGGTAGTTGGATGTACGCCCACTAGGCCCGTGTAGGCACCCTGTCCTCTACTGCATTGTTTTCCTTAGGTTTACTTTTATGCAAAAGCTGTAAATATTTTTCTGTTAATGAAATTTGGCTTACCCACTCCCCTCCCTCCAAAAAAAAGTAGCGGTGAGAACGACCTTGTGCCAATAAGTCTTAA
The DNA here is from genome assembly GCA_028565015.1 of Pinguicula moranensis. Classification (NCBI taxonomy): domain Eukaryota; kingdom Viridiplantae; phylum Streptophyta; class Magnoliopsida; order Lamiales; family Lentibulariaceae; genus Pinguicula; species Pinguicula moranensis. Next base: position 12,212 of record JAOWBN010157162.1, read on the forward strand.
GTACCTCCATACCTTGAAGAAGACACTGAACAACGGACATGAGGTGCCAGTTCTTCCGTTCTACCACAACATTCTGTTCTGGAGTGTAGGGATATGTAAGCTACTGAAGAATGCCACATTTGTTAAGTTCAGTCCTGAATTCATTTTAAACATACTCCCTACTATTTTTCAGATCGAATGTTACACACCAAAATATAAAATTGAGTTTTAGCCATTTGCAAAAACTTCTAATTTCTTTTTCATAAGATAAACCAACGCGTATAATCACCTATGAATGAGACATAATAGTTGTGTTGTGAGAAGGTGACAGGTGAAGGTCCCCAAATATAATAATGAATGAGATCAAAGGCATTGGATTCTCGGTGTATTCGAGGAATATACGATGTACGGGTGTGCTTAGACAATTCAGAAACCACACAGCAAAAATTAGAATTCTTACAAGCTTTATTCAAAATAGGAAATAACCAACATGGATACTAAAAGTTTGCATGGCCAAGACGCGCATGCTACAAATCTAATATTTTAAGGAGAGAAGACACAATTACTAGAGTCTGACAAAATAGAAGAAAATGAAGAGACACTAGTTTGCAACGAGAAAGACATTCTGGATGACTCGATATCACCAAAATAGTGGAGGCCACAACGCTCATGCCCCTTGTTAAATTTTTTATTTTCATTCAGGTCCTGCAAATAACAAGAATGGGAAAGGAAAACAACAATTCAATTATGCTCATTAGCAAGTCGATAAACAAACATAAGGCTAAAGGCTAAATTAAGAACATAATAAACAGATGACAGACGAGAATGTGAGGAGACAATGAGTATCATCCTGACTTTTGATGGGGATAGAAGACTTATCAGCAACACAAACAGACTCATTTATGGGATAAATGGGGAAATAAAACTGGATAGCTCACTGGTCATATGATTGTATACTCCAAAATCCAGAATCCAAGAAGGATTAGTGGATTTACCATGAAAGGCAGTAGTAGTACCTACATCAACAACAACAGTCATGGGACCCAAGCTGAAGAGGAAGCCATTAATCTCGAGGTGTATTTGAAGCTGGGCCATCTGGGACTAAAGCCAGCTGGAATCCAACATAGTAGGCACACTTTCAGCAATTGCTCCTACCCTTGGAGCTCCCTTACCACGTCGTGTCCCTCAACCAGTTGCACGAGTCTGTCAAATTGCTTCTTTAACCCCGGATGATGTAAAAACAACGATCAATAGCGTGGCCTTCTTTGGAATAATGCTAGCAATAGAACGAGTAAACAGCTATCCAGAAAGTACAACAAAGGTCATATGATCAGCAACTTGCAAGTGAGAGGCCCCAGAAATAACAGCAGTTGGAGGGAGAAGTCCACACTATCGCTCATCACCTTCAACTATAGCAAATGCATCAAATAAAGTGGACATAGGTGTGGTATTCAGAATTTGAGTCAGAAGAGACTCAAATTTGGGCTTCAGGCCCATCAAAAACTGATATGCCCGGCGTCGATCCAGACGTTTTACTTTTACTTTACCACACTTGTTGCACGAGAAATCTCTCATAGGCTCATACTACGATAGGTCCTCCCAGAGTCTCTGCAAATATCCAAAGAAGTGAACAACAAATAGTCCCATAGATACCTGAGACGCATGACAGATATCCTGGTGAAGTTCAAAGACTAGAGAGTCATTGCGTGCATGATCATAAATCCGTTTTAGATCAGCCAGTGACCGGATGCCGTCTTATGAAACATAAATATATTGTAGACTGATGCTTCCACGGAGTAAAACATTCACCCCAGGATCACAGAGTTATCACCACACCAATCTTAATATACCTTCACATCAAATTTCTCCGGGGCTCCTTTGCATCAAGAAGCCAACTAAACTTCTATTAGAAACCAAAAATAACTCAAGTTGCTTATAATTCAATACATGATGCAAATATTGGATTTGTCAAAATTGCGTCTCACTAAGAATCCTCTCGGCTACATGGTTCTAATTCTCGTGGTTGTTCTAACCAGGGTTCATTTACACCTTCCAACAATGGGAATCCTAATTTTAGAGGGCGTGTAGGATGCAGTAATCACAGTTCATCCTCATCTAATTCTCAACCAACATGTCAAATTTGTGGTTGCTTTGGACATAACGCAACCCAAGTGTTATCATTGCTTTGATCAAGCTTATCAATGCATGGCTCTACCCTCTACTTTCATGGCCGGCCGTAATCATTCACCTGACTCGAACGGGTACCCCAATTTTGGAGCTACTAATCATGTCACTCGTGATTTTCAGAATTTAAAACTTCAGTCTGAACCTTACACTGAGGGAGATACCATTCGAATTGGAGATGGTTCATGTTTGATGATAAAAAATACTGGCTCATCACTACTCTAAACACCCTCTAAACAATTTCACCTCTCAAATGTTCTTCATGTTCCATAAATTTATAAGAATCACATTCATGTTAGCTAATTCACTATTGATAACGATGTTTATCTTGAATTTTGCTCTACTTATGTTTTGGTGAATGATGAGGCGACCGGGACATTAGTGCTGCGAGGAACGCTTGAGGATGGTCTATACCATTTCCCAACAGAAGCCCTATCACCTCAAGCATTCTATCATTGTCATGTCCCGTTGGATGTATGGCATCATTGTTTAGGCCATCCATCATTTTCTTCGGTTTGTAATTTAGTTTCTACATTTTCCCTTTTGTATCTTTCTAATAAAATTGGTTCGGTTTGTTCAGCTTGCCAACAAGGCATTAGTCACCGACTTCCATTTTTGAGTCACAGCCTGTATCGTTTGGTCCATTAGATTTGTTGTTTTAGGACATTTGGGGTCTTCCCCCATCATGTCCTCAAACAAAATACTATATTGCTTTTGTCAATCATTTTAGTCGTTACCACTTGAATCTACGCCATACCATCAAAATTCGTTGCGTATCAAATTTCTGTTTTTAAATTTCAAACATTTGTTGAGCATAATTTGAAATGCCAATTAAAGCTATCCAAACTGATTGGGAGGGGGTGAACTCTTTTCCTTACATAATATTTTTGGCGATACTGTAATTATTCATTGAATCACATGTCTTTTCACATCCCAACAAAATGGTACGATTGTACGAAAACATCGGCAAATGGTTGAAACTGGCCTTTCCATAACTGCTCATTCCTTTGTTCCAACTCTACACTGGGATGAAGCCTTTTTACACATAACAGACTTCCTACCAGCCCGTTGGAATTTCACCTTTTCAAAAATTATCCACCGAGGAACAGCTCACTGATGGAACCAATGGTTACTCGTTCGTGCAATTATATTCACAAGCCAAAACAACTCACTGATGGAGCCATCACGTATCCCCTTCCCAAAGCTCTACTCACTATATCATCTATATACGATACTCCATCTTGTTTTACAGAGGCTTCTTGCTTTCCTTAGTGTGTTGTCATGGATGCTGAATTTGCGGCTCTGTTGTGCAACAAAACATGGTCATTGGTCCCTCCTAAACTCGACATGAATTTAATCCTGATTCGGTTGATTTTATGCACAAAAAGAAAACTAGATGGAACATTGGATGGATATAGAGCTCGCCTTGTTGCTAAGGACTACACCCAACGTAAGGGTGTCAATTTCATGGTCACGATCAGTCCCTTACTAAAACCAACGATTGTACGCCTGTTGATAAGTGGATTTTATACTAACTTATAACTGATTTTTAGGCTTAGATCTCACAAATCCTCAACAGATAAAAGTGCATTTCACACTTCTTTTCTCTTGTTTTGAAGGATTTCATTGAATTGGTTACACAAAGATATAAATAGAGAATGAATGATAACAAACTCACAAAGGTATAGCCACAGATCCTACAGGCTGCAACTCCAGTCGGAACACCACCTCATATTTTGGTGGGAAAAGAGACAAACCTTACGTGCACATGAAGTAATGGATGGACAAACCTTTTTTTTAAGCTAAATTGTCATATATAATATAAGTTATTTACAATAATGGGCATTAAATCAATGCACCAGAAAATAATACAATAAGAAATACATGACATATACTACCATGATCATACTCAAAACTAGATCTAATAGGGTGAGATCAGTGAATGATTTCTTGATCATGAAACTGTATATCCTGCCGTTCCATCTTGTCATCTAGTATAGCTAAGGGTGATCTGGTATATGGCTCCCCTAGCCTCATAGAAGACCACAAAGCATCTCTGCAACCAGTTCAGTGCCATTATCCGCTCTTCACCAAACAGGATATCCTGATTGTCAACTTATCAATATTCTTTTTGTAGAAATATTGGTACACAGCTTCTTCCTATTTGGTGAGCTATCCCTGTAATGAATAGAGGGCATAACCGGTTGGGCAGGAATATAATAGTTCACTTTCAAGAAAACAAAACACATCCTCCATCCCTTACAAGTCTCTGATTCTTCTTTTGATCTCGCTACACAACAGTACATTGATGATAGGCACTTGTATTTCAAGTAATGCAGGATTCCTAACTTTCAGTTTCAGTTTTTCTAAACACCACCAGTCACTCAGCTTCATGCATTTCAACATATTTCATATTGCGTTGCATTGCATATTGGAAGCATTTACATTCAGAATTCCTTTCTTTCCTTTCTATCAGTCCATCCGACACATCAGCCAGGTAGTTGTATGAGTCCCACTCTTTATATCAGCTCTGACAGGGTGGTTTTGAATATCAAACTTTCCCACTTAGATCAAGGAATCTCACTTCATTAAACCATTGACACTTAGAGGACCGAATCCTCTGCACCTAACCTGTACCACGTTGAAAGACTTAGTAGTAAGGCTTCATACCAGGATAGGGTAGGGAGTGGAAGGGTGGGGGAGAGTTATGCTACCATACAGTTAGCACCATGGCAATGCAGATTTGGACTCCTGTTATACATCTATCTTCAACTATTTGAAATTCAGGAAAATTATCACATGCAGTAGAAGTTAAAAGGACATACAGATTACAGGTTGCAATTTCCAATCTAACAGTGAATGTTGAAATTGGAAAATTGGCCTCTTGGCTTTAAGATTCCACCATGTGTTTGTTTGTACCATATGAATTACATCACCTTTTAATACCTCATTCCCTTCAAAATGTAGCTTATTTCTCACCCTCCAGATTTGCCACATGAATGCAATCCAGATATCCTTCCACACATCCAAATTGGTTCCTACTGGTTTGGTATTGTAGAACTGTAATAGGTCAGGGACCACTTGTATTTGATCAGCCAATGGCATGAGCCAGTCTTGTATCCCTTGCCAAATAGAAACTGTTAGATTACATGATCTAAATAAATGTAAAGGCGTTTCATCCTCAGCTTGGCATAAGATGCAGCTAATGTTCTGATCATGCAGGATGATATTTCTGTGCTGCAGTGCTGATTTTAGGGGTAAGGCTTGCATTAGGGAGCGCCAGACCATAATGATTTGTTTCTTTGGAGAGAACCTCTTCCACAGGTAGCTTAGTTGCATTACCAACTCCTCCGGAATCACATGATCAGTTAAGTTTAGGATATTCTGGTAGGCAGAGCACAGAGTAGTTGCCATCTCCACTACCTTTGAAGGTATAATGGTCTGCTCCTTCAATTGCAGGCACTCTATCCTCGATGATACCAAGGAGGGTGGCTATCCTAGCTCCTTCATCGTTTCTTGCTGCTCTTCTCCAAGCTATTTTCCATTCCCAAATCTCATCCCTCCAGATACCTAATGCTGATACCAATGCCTCTTTATTAGTTGCAAACCTGTACTGGTCCGGGAAGGAGACAGCCAGTGGGCTAGCTGAACACCACCCATCCTGCCAGAATCTGACTCTTGTACCCACTCCAAGACAGATTTCCACATTGTTTGCAAACCAGTCCTGATTGTGGATATTTACCATTTCCTTCCACCATGTAGAGGCATAATTCTGACCATGTCTACGCCCTCTTTGGATGGGATTCAGTTGATGTGGTTCCTAGAGTACTCTGAGTCTGCCCAATTGTAGATCATTGTCCAGAGTATCATATTTAAATTTGAGTATATCTATGGCTAGGCCCTCGCTGCCCTTTAATATTCTCCTTCTCCACTTCCCGAATAGGGCCTTGTTATGACTATCAATCTCTCTAACGTCTAGGCCACCAGTAGAGGTAGGTAGGCATATCTTTCTCCATGCAGTCCATGTTAGTGTTATGTTCTAAGGCCAATCACCTTAGACCTATGCATTGACACTTTAATGTTGTATATATGATTGTAGCAACCTTCACTACTTGTTTATTTATATTCTTTATTTATAACATA
>JAOWBN010157272.1:0-18512 GCA_028565015.1 Pinguicula moranensis
GTGTTACTTCAATGCGTTCTGATAAGATCCGTGGGGTTGATGCAATACAGTCTTTATCCTTCGATGATAACCTATCCAACATCATTAATGAAACTTTGTCGTTCCTCCAACTATTTCATCCAATTGCATTCTCCATTTTAAAGTCAATTCCAACTTCAACCTTTACAAATTGTGCTTGTGTATCAAGATTACCCGTCTCCCAGTTTTATGGTCTTCAAGCTAGGCCGAGGAGTACCAAACAATGTCACAACTTTTTGTCACAATGTTAGTTACCACGTTTTCTAACTAGATTGTCTTTCCAACCACGAGATCTTGTGTCTCTATGTTTCAGTCTATTTCTGCTCTCAAGAAAACTTCAATCATAACTGAATGCAATGTTGGAAATGTTTCCTTTTCTTTCTTCAGGTATCGATGACTTGACCCTTGGCGTTTTCTTCTAGGCCGTGATCTTGACTTAGAGAAATCTTCAAAACTGATTATTAAACACTTGAAATGGAGACAAGAGTATGTTCCGAACGGCTTTATTTCAGCACCAGCGGTAACTAATCAAATTGTCGACGGCAAAGAGTTGATCCAGGTTGCCCAGTTGAAATCTTGTTTGGTGCAAGACATTTCCCTTCAAGAGAGGGAATGGAGGAATTCCGAAGTATGTTGGTTGATTGAGTTCAAATTCGTGGTGTATTTCTTCATTTTGCTGACTATAATTGTTGTCTTACTGTGCTCGAGGTAAGTGAACCAGTAGGTTGCAGAAAATTATAACTTATGATTATGAGTATTAGTTGTAATATATCTTTACACCATTTTTTAAACATCTTCTTACCACAACAAGTCAAAGGGATTGCGAATGGATGGTCTATCTCTTGATCTAATGCCTAAAAACCAAAAAGTTCCTATAATCACAAATACAGTTCGTAGTTTTCAGAATAGATCTTCAAGGATTCGCGTACGCCAATGAAGATGCTCGAGGATATATTGCGCTTCTCTCCATTTTATAGGTCTAAACAGCTATTCTTCCATCACTAGTCATTTCTTTGCTTTTGAGATATCCAAACGAACAAAATTAATTCGTTTTTGTTGTGATCCCCATATGGTATACTTTTCTTTGATTTAGGACAATTACCCAGAAAGGCTCAAGCAAGCTTTCCTCTTCCACGTCCCTTACATCTTCATGGCCGTCTGGAAGATCATTTACCCATTCATCGACAAAAACACAAGGAAAAAGGCAAGGAAATCCGCAAAAGAACATCATAATAAAAGATGATTCACTGTGAGAAACCTCTTCTTTTCTTACAACCCAAATATTCATGATCATGGCTGCTTTGGATTGTATGCAAGTCATATTCTTGGACAACAAGAGCATGAAGGACACTCTTGTGGAAGAGATGGAAGAAAGTTGTTAGACAAAATATATAAATGAATTTAATTGAATTAATTATTATAATTATTTGTTAATTATCTAAAATTAAGAATTCTAATTAGAGTAAGATTCTACCATCCTAATTAGTGTAGAGTCAATTATGTAATTATACGTTAATTACTAAGCTCTAATCTCCTATAAATAGAGTGTTCGGTATGCCTATTGACTCACTCCAATTTTCTTATTATGATGTATTAAGACCCAAAAATATAAATACAGTTTCTCTCGAATTGTTGTCTTATTATCTGTGAAGAAAGAGATCTGAGTACGTGGATTACAAGAAGACTCTGGTAGACTTCTAGTTCGTGTTCGTGATATAATCAATCGGAATATAACGGTTCTATACGCTTTCACATTAAAGGTACGATTCATTGTCGTATTTGTTCATTATTAGATCTATTCTAATTAGATTTACAATGGTATCTGAACCACGTTTCGGATCTGATTGTATTCGTTCTTTTATTTGTTAATAATTCGATTCGTTCGATTATTTTTAAATTTGTTACTAATCCATTCTTGTTTGATTTTTTATATAAAAAAATGCTATTATTCAATTTTCGTAATCGACGTCACAGCCCGTCGCCAGAGATCCCACGGCACGTATACGTCATGCATAGCGTCAGAATCCGACGAAAAAAATAGCTTTTTCCAAAAGCGTACGTCGCGTAGTTGCCTACAACTGTCGTCTGACCGTTGTGTACCCATCAAAAAAACTTGCGTGGCGGCGCGTGTAGGTCACACACCACCAAACCATCACGCACAATGGCGTGTACCCTGTCCCTGTCGTCTCCTTGTCAACCCGATTAACGAATCGACTGAAAAATCCGCTGAAAAATTGATTTCGGGGCAGTGTGTGTAAGTCACGCGCCACCGAACCGAGATCCAAATTCTCGAAGCGCAACGGATTTCTTCGTGAAATTGCATGAATCAACAAATAACTGGTTAGATTTTGGCTGAAGAAAAGGGAGAGCAGCGGAGAAAGACGTTTCTCTCATCATTTGGGCTAATTATCGAATGACGACAATGAAAATGGCAAAATCGGGCAAAACGGCGACAGGGGATGAAGCCGAAGAACGAGAACGCGAAGGAACTGGAACAAATTTGAGAAAGCCGGGGGATCGCGTGAATAACACATCCCAAAATGGTCACAACAGCAAAGAATCCTTCGAGAGGATTCTCAACCTAGGGTTTCGACGAATTCTTCCGTCAAAACTATTTTTTTTGCTTTTATATATTTTTTTCATTAAATAAATAAAAAATGAATTGGGCTTGGGCCACATATTTTTTAATTTAAAAGAATGGGCTGCCGATTTATTTGGGCCGAAAATGTTTTTTTTTGTATTGGGCCAACAGAATTAATTTTTTGGGGCCAATTCAATTTCTTAAACCAAAAAATGGGCCAATTTTTGTTAATTGGTCCATGTTTTGTTGTGGCCCAAATAATTTAAAATGCCCAAAATTAATTTGTGTTAAATTGACTTTTAATTCTTAGTATGCATAATTATGAATAATATGCTAAGGGTAATTTTGATTCTAAGCATGCTTATGTGAATTAGGAATTAATTTTATTAGAGAATATGTTTTCAATAAATAAAATTAATGAATAATTAATTATTAACCATGTATTAATCCTTCACTTATGGTAATCAAAATCGTATTATCATAGTTATTTCGAATTTCAAAAGAAATCCGCATTAATCGTGCCCGTGGGGTAGCTGTCAATCGAATTGTTGTACGTTAACAATTTTATTTGTGCAAATTATTTTAGTTAGAAAAAATTAAAATTAAATCAAAAATGCTCTACAGCAAAAATCACCTAATTGTTACAATTAACAATTAGATGTGCCAAAAATCTTGTCTGAAATGGAACAAGTCGGTGTAACAACTGTAAGAGTCATGCTTGAAATCTTGTCTGTGGACATGCCTGAGAAGGAAGGAGATGGGGAGTGGATCCCTGTAAAAGGTAAATCTCAAAAGGGGAAAGGAGAGAATCCAAACCCGCATAAACGCCCTTTGTCTGAGTTTATCAAACGAATCCAAGCTAGTTCGATCTCTTATTACTTCACAAATTTTCCTCATTCTTGGCAGAAGGAAGAAATGTTGGAGATATTCTCTTCTCATGTATATGTGACTGATGTCCATGTTCCAAAAAAGATGTTGTCTCTGAGCTATCCATTTGGCTTTGTACGGTTTGCAAAAAACTCAGTCAGTGAAACGATCTTGGAGAGATTGAATAGAGTATGGATTGGTTCTTACCAGCTAAAGGTCAAGGAAACGAGAGAGTAATCGGTCTTGGCAGCACAACCTTCTTTGGGTTTGACTAAGGCAGTATCTCCGGTCTTGGACTCCTTGCAAGGATCTGAGCCAATAATATTCAACCCTGACCTGAACATAGCCATTAGTCTTGCAAAATGTCTGATAGGAGTACCCTCGCCTATATTAGATCTGAAGAGTTTAAACATAATTCTACATGAAGATGGATATACTGATGGTTCTGCAGTCAGATTAGAAGGAGAAATATTGGTTTAACTACAAAATGAGATTGATGCTATGTGATTGCTATCAGACCTTAACACTAAGGACAAGCTATGTATTCACTCTTTGAGGCCGTGGTATATGATCAATGGTAAACCTGCTAGTACGGCATGGATCCAGGTGAAGGGTACCCCTCTACACTGCTGGTGTGAGGAGTTTTTTAAGGAAATAGCAGGGAGAATTGGCTCTTTGATCACTATTGATGAGAAAATGCTCTCTTAATCAGACTACAATTTGGGCGGTTTTAAGTTTTAACCAACTCTACTCAATCTTTGAATTATGCTATTGAAGTAATCGTTGGTGAATCTAGGTTTAATATCCATATTATTGAAGAAATACAGGAACTCTTGGGTTAATGGGAAGGTGGTAGATGGTGTTGAATCTATCTGGAAGCCAAGACATGAGTGGTGGCGGGCTTTACAGGTGAATGTTCGAAAAAATACGAAGGAGGTCCTAGGTTCGGTGGAAGGTAGTCTGGTGAATGGGAAAAGAGCGGGGATGTTTCCGAAATTGCTAATCTCTGGTAAGGTGGGAAGTATTCAACTTACTGAAAATCTGTCTAATCAGCAGAGAACTCGAACAGGTGTACGGCTCGAGGAAAATATGTGTCCAACTTTGTGTAAAGAAAATGTGATTTTGAACAGGAGCAAAAATATGCGGTCAGACGTTGCATTAATTCAAAAAGATAATGTTAGTACGGAATTTGGAACCTCGAAACCCGTTCTAGAGGAAAGTCAAACAAATAGCTCAGAGGAAGTTATCTTAATGGATAATAGATATTTGGTGGAAAACATGAGTCAAGCTCCTACAAGCTGTTTCACAAAATTATTGGCCCGACAACTTGATAAGGCCGGAGTGCAGCCTGTTCCCGAAGTACTTTAGGTCCACTCAATCAGTGATGAGGATCGGTTTGAAACAGCATGTCACAACCGTCTTGTAGTTACGGTTGTTGAGAATGCCACTTCTTCGCAAACCTCAGATCCTTTTAACCTTATGCCACTAATTGAGTTATCTACGAAGAATATGGTGGGGCAATAGCTACAAGAGCATCGGTCATTGGCTAAGCTGAGAGATCACACTCGTCGCACACAAGAAGCTTCGCCAAAGGATGAAACAAACGCAAAATGTCGCTCTTTGAATCCAGATGAAATCATTGACTTGGCATTGGAACTCGGTGTCTCGCCAAATACCCCGAGATCTTAGTTAGTCTATCGCTTAGAAAGTCTAAACAACAGGGATTCCCTGGAAATTAACTAGATGAAACGCCTTGCTTCCAGCAAAAATCAGTTGACGGAATAATGAGACTGATCTCATACAACATAAGAGGTCTTGGTATGAGACATAAAAGGAGGAAATTCAGAGTATAGTCCGTGGAATGAAGGCAGATTTGATATGTATTTAGGAGATGAAAATGTGTGGAAACAGTAGGACTTTGTGTAACTCACTGTGTCCTAATATGGATTTTGAGTGGTGCAGTAGTGATGCAGTGGGGAGTGCTGGAGGGTTTCTCTGTATATGGAATAATGAGATATTTCAGTGAAGTCATAGTTGGGACGAGCCTGGCCTGCTTGGTTTGGAAGGTAAGTGGGGAGAAGGTGAAATCAGGGTGAAACTTCTTAACATTTATGCTCCAAGTCAGTCTAATGCAAAGAACGCGTTATGGCTAAGAATAGAGAATTTTATCTCCATGGATCCAAATGCTTGTTGGTGCGTTATGGGGATTTTAACGCGATCAAAAATAATCATGAGAGAAGAAGTAAAGCGGTACCATATAATGCAGACATGATGAGCTTGAACAATTGTATAACTAACTCCCACTTGGTAGATCTACCTCTATAAAAACACAAGTTCACCGGTATATATTGGTGGATTATATTTAAAAGGTATATGGATAGAAGGAGTGAATGAAGTTAAGAATGGTATTACTGAACACTTTGCAGGACATTTTCCCAACGAAATGTGGAACAGGCCAACCCTTGATTTATCCCCTCATGTGTGTCTTGTCTTCGAGGGAAAATGCCTTCCTAATTGAAATTTTTTCTAAATCAGAAATTAAAGGGACTGTGTGATGGGTTAAACTCCCACTTCATTCAGAGACATCGACTCAAGGTGAAGCAAGACTTTATATCCTTTCTGCAAGAGTTTCATAAAACCAGCAGACTTACCAAAGGTTTAAATTCCACACTCATTACAGTTTGCTCTTCAAGCTTGGATCACTTCCATCCTATCTCATTGGTCGGCTGTGGATATAAAGTTTTATCCAAGCTCCTTGCTAAAAGACTTAAGAAGGTACTCTCAAAATTCATCTCTCAAAATCAGTCTACTTTTCTTCAGGGCAGGCAGATTTTGGATGCTATTTTGGTAGCAAATGAGCTGATCCACGATGTTAAGAATTCTAGAAAGAAGGTTTTCCTCTTCAATGTTGATTTTGCCAAAGCTTTTGACTCGGTGGACTGGGAATTCCTACTAGCTATGCTTCGGAAATTGGGGTTTGGGCAGGCTTGGATAAACTGGATTGCAGAGTGTATTACTACCCCTCACGCAGCAGTGGTTATTAATGGAAGTTGTTGAGGTGAATTTAAGTTGAAAAGGGGATTGAGACAAGGAATCCCTTATTTCCGTTTCTTTTTCTAATTGTGGTAGAAGGCCTCCATATACTCATCAACAGAGCCACAGATACAGGGAAGTGGTCTGAGATTAAGGTTGGTGAGAAGGAGATTTCTCATATGCAATATGCAGATGATACTTTACTGTTAGCTGAGGATTCAAGTGAAAATCTGCACAACATGAAAGGGGTTCTAAGAATATTTGAGCTAGTTTCTGAACTATCAATTAATTTCTCCAAGAGTTGCCTGTTTGGCATTAACATCAGTCAAGAAACTCTGGGGAATTATGCTAGGATGATTCAAAGTAATATGGATATATTACCATTTCTATACTTGGGATTGCCAATTGGTGATAATCCTAGACGCATCAAAATGTAGGATAACTTGACAGAAGCTATTGATCGCAGGATTAACAAGTGGAGCAACAAACAACTCAATCTGGTTGGTAAGAATACTTTAGTGAAATACGTCCTTGCCTCTTTACCTGTCTATTACTTTTCTCTGTTCAGAGCCCTAGAGCAGGTGTATAAATTTATTCAAAGGATGATCAGCAAGTTCTTATGGCAACAAAACTCCTCATTACAGTGCCCTATCCACTGGATTTCTTGGTTACATTTGTGTGATAAGCTGGAGGATGGCAGAATGAACCTCAGATACCTTAAAACAGTGAACATGGCATTATTGTGTGAATGGTTATAGAGATGCAGGGAGAACTCAGGAGCCTTGTGGAGTGATATGATCAAGGTTAAATACTTCAGAGAACAAGACCAGTTTACTAATTGGCAGCTCATCACATTTCAAACGTTTGAAAAGAAATATGGAACTGCACTAAAGATCGTTGGTTAAATGATAGGATGAAACTCTTGGTGCATAAGGGAGATAAAGCAGCATTTTGGAATTTCAATTGGACGGGTGAAGGATTGCTTTCACTAAAATGTCCAAGCTTATATAAGCTAAGTACTCAAAAATTGCATACGGTGGCAGAAGTTCTAAATGGTGTTCCTACTCTTTCAAAATGGATCCTTACTTTTAGAAGACTGTTGAGATACCATGAGGAAACCTTATTGGAGGACCTGATTGATAGCTTGCCACATCTATTTTTTGATGACTCTGCTATGGATAAGTGGAGTTGGACAGGTGACTCTTCAGGAGTATACACGGTTGCTTCAGCTTATGCTATGTTCTGGAAACGATTGAGAACCTTTACCAATTCAAGAAGATCTTTGTTTGAAGTTTGGGGGAAAGTAGCTCCAAGGAGTTTTCAAATATTCTCGTGGAAGTTGATCCAAAACAGGGTACAAACGGTAGACAATTTATTGAGAAGAGGAGTGGAAATTTCTTCTGCTATGAGATACCGTGTGAACTGTGGGGCATACACAGAAACAACTAAGCACTTATTCATTGAATGCAATTCTGCTAGGATAGTTTTGATGGAAATCTACTCATGGTTTGAAAGGGAATATAATGAAGTTTTGGACCTGTAGGAGCACTTCAAAAACCACATGAATCAGCTAAAAAGCAGCAGGGGAAAGGATAAATGGAAAGCAGTCTGTCAAGCAGTTGTGTGGGCCTTATGGTTCGAGAGAAATGCCATTAGATTCAACAAGGAATCATCCCATCTAACATCTGAAGAATGGATAAAAATGACTATTTGGTCTTGGATAACAACATCCAAACTTCACTTGAGGGGAACTTAGGGTTTAGGCTTTAGGGTATACTGGTGGAGAAATCCGCAGCTTTGCTGCTCTTTATCAGTTTGACATTTTTTTGAGTTTATGTCATATTAGGTGATATGTGTAAACACAGTTGGATGTTGGCCGAGCTGAGTAGTTTGACTATTACAGCATTCAATTTTTGTATATTTAAGCCATTTGGGCAATCAATAAAATTTTAATTACCTAAAAAAATAATTACATGTGCCAATCCATTTGGTTGTATGTTTTACTATGTATTTTTTATTTGAATTTGTTTCAATACGTGAAAATTAGATTTTTCTACAAATTTTTGGTTATGAAGGACGTAATGATTATAAGTTTAGAGAAATTTTCTGAAATTTCTCACAGAAAATCTAATTTTGAAATTGTCCCAAATGTCTTTCTTAAAATATAATTATAAAAATGGCTCTTCCAAGCATGATAGGCGAGATCTCATCTAACGATAAGTTCACTTGATTAAACTACGACTTCTAATCCATGAAGATGTGGCCATTCCAAAGAACCTACATAGTTAGGGTCGCACAGTATCTCCAGGACGAGACGGACATCTAAAAGTATAAAACCAGCCTCCGCATTATGAGCACCTGCTGCCAAACTCAATGCTGGTAGGATCAAATTTCTGAGGTCAAAGAGGTCACCAATGAGATATGTTCACTACTTGATGACATGGAAGACAAACGATGACTTCCTTCTTCAACTTTGATATCTTATGACATGCTCATCAAAATATTCGTTGATATAGCCAAGCATCTCAATGTGCTTGAGGACAAAAGCTTGCGAGCTTTCGACCCCCTTCTACTCATGGGGGGAACCCTAAGAGGAACAAGAAGTTTGACTAGTCGGCAATGAAACCTTAGAAATATGCCACAAAGAAGAAAGTAACAAAACAACTTAAGACAAATGGCCCAAAAATATGGCACACATGAAGTGCTTTAACCGCGCAAAGAAAGGTCACTTTTCTCGGGGCTGTTTTGAGCTGAATAATGTACATTTAACTCTAAATAAATTACAAATTATGTGTATGCTCCCATGCATTAGTTGTTAATTTCTTTCCTAAATGGAATGTGGATTCAGGAGCATTCCAGTGTCGAGTTTAATTATTGTGGCACCGGAACACAAAGCATAACCAATGGGAATGACAGTGTAGAGGATGTCATCGGTATTAGCACCTACAAACTTCACTTTCTTAGTGAAAACACACTGCTGTTACACGACGCAATCCATGTGTCGGGAGTCCACTCTATTGTTTAGTTTTTTCAGTTTTTTCTTTGCTACAATTAGGTTTTCCATTTAATTTTCATCCTATTGGAGTGAAAATGGAGTACGATGATGATGTGTTTGGTCATGGCTCATACAAGCATAATTTTTGCATTCTTGATTTGGATGATATTTATAACAATTCTGTTAATTCATCCATTATTTTAGCTTCCAATACCAACTTTTGAATCTGTTAAATGACATGCTAGACTTGGTCGCATTGGGCAAGATAGGATAAATAAATTTGTTAAGTACGGTATTTTACACCCACTCACTAAGACTAAGTTGTCTATGTCTGAACCTTGCTTAGCTGGCAAGGCTTCTCGAGCCTCAAGTCCATTAAATTTTATCTATTCCAACATTTGCGGACCCATGAGTGTGAAAACACACCGTGAGGCTTCTTATTTTATCACCTTCATAGATGACTACTCGCATTTTAGATACGAGTATCTATTGTCTCATCGCCACAATGCACTTGATGTGTTCAAATGCTACGTAGTATAAGTAGTGAACCAGTTAGATCGAAAAAGTTAAGATTTTTCCGAACTGACCGCGGTCGTGAATACATTTCTAATCTGTTCAAAGAGTGTTGTGATGAAAATGGAATAGTAATGCAATTTACCATTCTTTATACCCTACAGCCAAACGATATTGCGGAATGTAGGAATCGCACCCTGTTTGATATGGTTAATCTATGATGGTGCAAACCAACCTATCAAATTAACTTTTGGGGAGATGCGTTGCTCACGGCAACATACATCCTCAGTAGAGTACCAAGCAAGAGTGTGCCCACAAATCCATATGAATTATGAAATGGAAGAAAGCCAATCTCGGAACATATGCGACCGTGGGGTTTGGCGGGTTATGTGCACAACCCAACCCATCAACATGGAAAACTTTGTTCAAGATCAACCAAGAGGGTGTTCATTCGATACCTTGAACATTAAAAATGATATGTAATGTTTGGTGAACACCCTAATGGGGGCATGACTAAAATCGACAGTCGCAATGTACGATAAGCTGTATGAGTTGCAACAAGACTTGTCACTATCTCTTGGCGTGGGGGAGAATATGTTTCACCAAACTACCGAGAATAGTATAATCTCACCTGTTCAAGGTAGGAACTTACCATATGAGGGCCACACATGAAATAGAGGTAAGTCCTCCACACTTCATGCCTAACGAAAATAAGAGTCAACATGAAAGAGAGGTAAGTCCTCAAAATTATGCCTAGAAACGAGATTATCTAGGCCATGACGATGTGGCAGCTAGCCTTACAAATCATAGGGTTAGTGGGAGCGACCCTTCGCACACCGTCATCCCAACGAGTCAAAGGGCTAGTGGGAGTAGACCCCCAACCAGGCAAGTAGAAAATCCTGCTATCCGAAGGAGTGAACGTGGAAGAATTTTTTAACGATACTTTCAGATCGAAGAAAACGTATTCTTTTGCGTTTCTTTATAAGTAGAAGAGTCCAGCTCTTATAATGAGGTTATGGACTCACCCGATAGAGAAAAATGGCTAAATGCCATGGAATATCAAATGGACTCGATGCAAATAAATGAGTTTTGGTACTTGTTAAGCCACCACATCACCGAAAATCGATTGGATACAAGTGAGTATTCAAGGTTAAGTGTGGTGTAGATGAATCAATCGACAAGTTCAAAGCCCGAATCATGGCAAAATATTTTATCCAAATTGAGGTATAGACTATGAAGAGACATTTTCTCCTGTGGTGAGAATTGTCTCTATTCGCCTACTTTTAGATTAGGTTGCCCATTTGGATCTTGAACTATTCCAAATGGACGTAAAGACTACAGTCCTCAATGGAACACTTGTGAAAGAGATTTACATGGATAAATCTATTTGATCGTCTCAGCAGGTCAAGATTACAAGGTATGTAATCTTAAAAGATTTATATATGGACTTTTAAACAGTTTTCCAGATTGTGATTTTTTAGGTTTCATGAGGCCTTACTTCATAGGCTTCACCATGATAGATGAAGATCACTGTGTGTATGTGCAAAAAACAAAGGGAGCAATCATGTTTCTCTCTTTATATGTCGACGATATACTACTGGCTAAAAACAATATGTTTTTTGGGTAAAAAGTGATCATGAAGTACCATTCAGAGTCTTATATAAATAAGAGAAAGTTGAGTTCCATGAGAATGATTTCAGCCATGCCGGATGGGTAGTAGAGCAAGTCTCATGGGCAGATCTCTGACTTGGCTTCGTTTGAACAATGGCTCGGGTGATGAGGTGAGTGGTGATGCAACAGCCCAAGAATTGAGTGAGCTTTCAGAGCTGAAATAGGAGTCCGTAACATCGTTGGGACTTCTTGGTATGGAGTCAAGTTTGCACTTCAGACAGGCTCTGGTTTTCATGCTATCTATTGTCTCCATGATCGCTGAAAACAATATGGGAATGATTAACGCCACTAAATAGTGGCTATTCTCTATCATCGAGACGAAAGATATGGGTGAAGCTAAGTATGTCCTAGGCGTAAAGATATGTATAAATTGCTCTAAGAGAATGTTTGGTTTGTTCCAACAAGCATATATAAACAAAATCTTAGAGCGATTTAGGATGCATTACTCTAAACACGTTGACACCCCTATTGATAAGGGTTTGGCACGAAGCCTTGATCAATGCCCAAAAACAGATAAGGAAAAGGAAGGAATGAGCATTGTTCCCTATGCAAGTGCCATAGGGAGTTTGATGTATGTCATGTTATGTACATGAACGGACATCTGCTTTGTGGTTGGGTTGGTGAGCCATTACCAAAGTAACCCAGGGTTTGCTCATTGGCAAACAGTCAAGATTCTTTTATTACTTTCGTGGAACGATCAATCTAGTCTTACGTTATCAAGGGGAAGTACGTCTAAAGGAATTCACGGATGTTAATTGGGAGGCACCTGGATGAATCTTAGTCAACCTCTGGATATGTCTTCATCCTTAGTGGATGAACCATATCTTGGTACAATAAGAACCACTCGCTTTGTCAATTATTCAAGAAGAATATGTCGCATGCAACGTAGCAGTGCAAAATACACTTTAGCTTAAAAGTTTTCTATAGTACATCGATTTGATTTTGAGGTCGATGATCTTGTAGAAATGAACTACGACAATAGTGCAGCAATTCAGTTCGCTAAGGATCCAAACTTCCATAGAAAGATAAAGCACATCCGAGAAACGTTATCACTTTGTTCGAGATACTGTCAACAAAATAAGTATCAAGTATATTTCTACTGACAAGATGATTGTCGATCTAATGACCAAACTCATTCCTAGAGATGTATTTATAGATCATGTCAAGAGTCTAGGATTACGTATGGTTTTATCACATCTTGTAAATGATAAGGATATATTTTTGTAATAATTGATTATGAAATAAAATTGACATTTTTTTTATTTGAGCAATACTTTCGTGTATGCAATCAATTAATAAGGCACAATAAATATCATAAAAGCTTAATGATTGGCCCTATCATACGCAAAATCGCCCTTATGTTTGCATAGCATGTAGGATGAGACTGATAATTGTTCTTGACAGTCGTTTCAGTAGATCTTAAATGAGATTCTAAGTGAAACGAATGTGATGTCTGGGTTTTCACATTGAAACTTTAAATCGAATGTAGAAGATAAAGACTATGTGTATTTATCAATGGTTACAATTCGTGTGACATAAGTAACCGACATGCCCATCTCTGTGAGAGCATACCATGATACACATATCATATTGTGCTTGTGTAGCATGAAGGATGAGACTGATAAATATTTTGGATAGTCGCTTCAGTAGGTCTTAAATGAGATTCTAACTAAATCGAATGTGAAATGTTTGGATTTTCAAATTACAGTTTTGAAGCCGAATGTAGAGGATAAAGACTAAGTGTATTTATCAATGGCTACGATTCGCATGGCATAAGTAAGTGATATGTTCATCTCAGTGGGAGTCATGCCATAACACACATATCATACTGTGTGTGCCACATAATTACCATTGTGAAAATGATAAAAGAATTCCCTGATTGTCATTGTGTGATCACATGTACATAAACTTGTCTACTTAAATGTTACTCTTTAACTTAGAGCTATGACTTTAAGTTGATGCTTGATGATGTTACTTTAGTATGTCATCCAAGCACTAGGATCTATATAGTCCAATGGACCATGCTAGGAAAGCAGTCGAATCGATATGGATGGTCATTAGTGTCTAAGGAATAATCTGTCTAGTTTCACCATATTTGCCATAGGATTTACATTAAGTATGTAACCAAATATTGTATAGCTTATAGGAAAACGTAGCTATCAGTTATGCGAAGAGGATTTAGAGTATCGTTGCTTTGAAAGTGTCATGTTAGTTAGATGACGACTTAATATGATACTACTAGTTATTGTATGAAGCGTCAGGAGATTTTGAAAACTGTATTTTGTAATACACCTTATGTAACCGAGTGGGAGCTGTTAAACAAAATATATAAATAAGTCTAATTGGATTCTAGTTCTTGTTTCTGATATAATCAGTAGGAACATTACAGTTCTATACACTTCCGCATTAAAGATACGGTTCATTATCGTATTTGTTTATTATTAACTCTACAAAAGCCAAGTTCCAGACATTTATGGAGGCAACTGATAGGTAGTTCCTGTTGATGAAGCCTAATCGCAATGCACATTTCAAAGTAATTTGGTTCAATGATTTGGCTTTCAAAGAAAATACCTTCCAATTCAAATCCTATAAACCAATTGAGGCCAGTCCAATAAGTCAAGGAGAATCCTATGAGCCATGGGGTCTAGAAAATCCAATCGAAACAGACCCAAATTGTGTCAGAGGCCTAGTAGTAGGTTTTCTAGATTGCAGCCAAAGAAAAATGAGTGATGACTGAATTGTCCTATGCAGCTGGCGACCCAGAACAATTTGCTCCAAATAAATAGACATCGGACTAGGCCTGAGAAAGAGGCAACCAAGAATAATTTTCACCAGGCTAGGCTAATGCAAGAGTTCGCCCATAATAAAACTATCTGCCATACTGGGCTGGGACAGGAAACCCAGTATAATTCCCACTATAAGAAATTTGTCTGCCAGACTAAGCCACGGCAGGAGGCCTAGAATAAATAGTTGCACCAAAAAAAGGTCCATAAGGAGTTACCCAGATGAGTGAGTGCCAAGAGAAAAAAAATCCACCAATTCTGTGGCCGATGACCTAACCAAGAGCAAACAAGAGAGCCACAGTGACAATGTGGGCTTGAGCGTAGCACCAGTGAAGGTTAGAGATGAATAGTGGGAGTGACATGCATCTACATAGAGGCCATACTCCGTGCAAATTTGACATATGGGTTCACGGTTGCCGCCGCCATGCAAAAAATTATCGCCATGAGGGTATTGTCCCGGAATAGAGAGTGGCTGAGAGAAATAAGGCAGTGGCATTGAAGCCTGAGCACAGATAAACTTGGGGCACAACCAAAGCAGCAGCCGGCACAAATGCATATCCTATGGCGGAAAGGCGAGTCAAGGAAGATCCCAGAGTAATTGCCGAAGGAGGAAGAGATGCTGGTGATGGCGGTGCAACAGATGCGACAAAGGTTATAACCGGCGACATGACTTCAAAGACATTGCGATGATAGAGGACCTAAAAATTCTCAGCTCTAGTAATAATTTCTCAAACTGAAGGCAAGAGATCTTGAGACAATTGAGATCCCACGAAGGCAACAAACTCATATCGAAGGTTGCAAAGGAACTAGTGGCTCTAGTCAAGAGAGAAAATCAGACTGTCAAGGGCAGCGAGGCGATTGCAAAGGAGCAAAAATTGTTGGGCATAGTCCTTAATAGAGAGATGGCTGCATTGTAATTGTCGGAGTTCATCCCTAATGCCAAGCTCATGAGAGGACCAGAGTGGCAAAATTAGCCCTCAAGTGTCAACCAAATGTTTTGGGCAGTCAAATTGCCAACAATAACACCGTTGGCCTCATCGGTGAGGGAGGAGATCAACTGAGAGTAGAGATATCGGTCAATATCTTGCCAGCTAGCATAAGCCAGATTTTGTTTTGTAGATCCTATGCCGGTAGTTCATCAATAGTGCCATCCACGTAGCCAATGAGGCCGTGATTCTGAAATAGGAGGCACACGTGATTGTGCCAGAAGAGAAAGTTTGCAGCTGAGAGTTTGACAGTCACTAGATGGGAGAATTCATGATAGAGAGATAGCAGAGGAAGAGACTATATCTGGGAAAGCCATGATGATGAGAATGTACAAGCCCACATACGCCTTGCTGATTCTTTGAAGGATATGGGTGACCCAATGACTCATGCAAGGACCAAGAAGATGAAGGAAGCCTTGAACATATTGCTGGAAGGTGTGAGGAAGCAAGAGGAAGTTAAACTAGATGTTGGCAAGCCACGGATCAACATGATCGATTTGGTAGAGGCTGAGAATGCTCCTGAAGCTGAGATTGATTTTCGTTAAATGCTATTAAATAAAATAGGATTAAATTTGGGCCCTTTTTCTTTAATTAATATCGGGCTAGTTTTTCCATTATTTTGGCTTTTAATTAGGGTTTTTCTTAGAGACCTATTTACCCTTTTATGAGCCTATTTAAAGGCAATTTTCTCATTCTTGAGAACAAGCGGTTGATGAATGAAAATTACAAGTTTGAGAGGGATCTCATTGCTTCTTCAATCTCTATTCTAAAGATAATTAGGTTGCATGCTCCTTAGGGTTCATGTAAAGATTGATCCTTTGATACTCGTATTTATCATTGGGTAGATCACCGGATAGGTGTTCAATTAATCCTCTGGTTTACATTCGTTTCTAGCGTAGTAGTTGGCTAGGGTTTAATGTTCCATATTTAATTGGGTTTCTATGGCTTAATACGTTTCTTCCATCTCCATTTCTTTGTATTATACATTCTGAATTTTTATCTGATTATAGTTTCGTTCAGTTTGATAATCGTGTTATTCGTGTACCTCTTGTGCAAGAATAAGTTCTCGATTTCACGTTTTCGTTCTGTGAACAAAGATTCACATCATTTGGTATCGGAGGTAGGTTGGAATTATTCTTGTTAGAAATTTATTCATATTCCAAATCCTAATCGTGTTTGAATGTTTTTTCAGATCTGCAATTTTGAAAATTGCTTTTTCCGTCCAAAAAACTTGTCAGATCTATCTTCGGGAATCATCTGTAAGGACTTAGGAGTCTCGTTTTTCAATTCCCTTTTCATATTCCGAATCCTTGTAGGGTTCTGCTAGATAGGATTTTCAAAAAAAAATCAAAAAAGAATATTATTTTATTCAGAAAAAATAAAAAAATAAATTCTTGTTGGTCGAGAATCCCTAGTTTTTGTCCCAAAAATAAATTTTTTAATTTTCAGAGTGTTTGTTTAGGTCTTTTTCATCAAGAACACTTATGATTTGTTTGGGTACTGTTTGTTTGGGGTTCATCTGTAGAGCCTTACTGGTCGTCTTGTTTGCTGATTTTTGCTTTCTTTGGTCACTTTTTGCATCTTAGTTCTCATTGCACTAGAATTGGAATTTGCGGAACAAAGATAGCGGTAAAAGCGAGTGAACCCGACCCCTCACTATATTCTAAACCTTTTTTTTAGAGAAATTGGGAAGGAGTGATTTTTGGGGGGTTACATTTGGGGAAGTGAGATCTTACTAAATCTATTTTCTTCTAGTTTATTTTTTGATTGTTTATGATACAGACAATGGCAATAGAACAATGCAACTCACGAATATGATGATGGTAGATTAACATCTACTGCAATGGATGACCGTGTAACCATCTTGGAGACTATTTTCAGTGAGATACTAGCTAGGTTGCCCGCACTACGGGATGCAGCCCCCCACCCTCCCGTCAGAGACTGCAGGAATCGCCCCCTTGGCAACAGGGACATCCATGAGGAGGGGGGGGATATTTTTGTTGATATTCAAGGGCAGACTGAGGATTGAGATTCATTGAAAAATATCAAGCAAACCATCCCGGAATTTTATGGTAAACCTGATCCTGAAGCATATCTGGCTAGGCAAGAACGAATGGAGTACATTTTTGAACTTCATAACTTCTCATAAAGTATCAAGGTAAAATTGGTTATCTCTCAGTTTAAAAATGACGCTTCTACTTGGTGAAAATATTTTAAGCGGATTAGGGATCAAGATATGGAGGCACCGGTTGAGGCATGGAGAGCCCTTATGATTTATATGAAGAAAGTTTATGTTCCTGGTTCCTATGTTTGTCAGTTGAAAGATCAATTGTTAGATCTAAGCCAAGGTAATCGTTCAGTTATTGAATATTATCCTGAGAGACTATCCTTACAATTGAAAGCAGTAGTAGAAGAAGATGTTGAATCAGTCAAGGCTAGATTCATCTATGGCCTCAACCAGAATATTCAATGCCAATTGGATAGGTACACCCTTCATAGTCATGATATTGAGAAATTACTGTCCTATGCAAAGATGATTGAATGACATTTCTGAGAATCAGCTGCTAATCATACAAATATGTTGTTTTTGCGAAAAGAGGAGTAAATCAATGGCCTAGAAAGGATCCTTCAGAATCTGATCAGAAGGGGACCGATGGGGGAGATGTATATAGTGAAGATGAGATTGAGGAGAGTAATCCAAGCGCCCTTAGTATACTCATGACCGATGAGATTATGATCACCGAGTTATCCTATTCAAGAAGAGAGGAAGTTGTTTCACAAGATGTTTCATTTCTTGTTGAGAAATCAGAAGAACATTTGAGTTCTCCAACCGACATCGTGGCAGTTCCTATAATGGATTCTTCACTTGAGGAAAACAGGGGAAAGAGTCCAAGTTTTATTTTCCGAGCAGAGATATCCAAATCAGATCACCTTGTTCGATATGTACCAGGACCTGCGACAGGCTTGAATGCAGTGCCATCGCGATGGGATTGGCTGGAACCTTTCAAGGAACATATGACATTGATAATGCACCAGTGGTCATTGAAAATATAATTTCTGGTTCA
>JAOWBN010157383.1:0-18509 GCA_028565015.1 Pinguicula moranensis
CGCCACACCAAGCTCCATATGCTCCTCCACAACATCAGCCAGACGATCTAGTCTCTCCTTCTTCGACTCCTCCTCCACGATATGTTCTTTCTTCTTGGCTAAGCGATCAAAGCTAATGCATGCATCTAGGAAATCGGGAGGCAATTCATTACAAACTTTCTTCCGCTTACCACGACTAACGCTTGTGGCTCCATCTAGACCTGAGGTGGATTTGGTAGTGATTGGAGACTTCTCGGTGTCTGGAAATTGTTCGATGTGAGAGATGTGTGCTGGTTCAGATTCTTGAACCTCTTCTTCATCTGGTTCATCCCAAACACCTCCGAAGGCACTGAACTTGCGCGTACCTCAGCAACTGATGATCTCGTCCATTGCTGTCTGCCTCACGATGCTGCCCGAACAGCTCGTACCACGAGTCATAGTGTGGGAACGTCTTCACACGGAGCTGAGAATACTTGCTGTTGGACTGCAAACGTAATGGTTAGCAATGGACAATTAATGAACGATTACCTTTTGCAGCTCACGCCATTGTTCATCGCTGTCAGTTACCACCGCATAAGTCTCATGGTCAATAGAAACCCCACTGAGGTTCAAGAAGTCATGCAACAATCGATATTGCTTTCCTAGCGGTGGAGCTTGTTCTCTACGTTCTTCGCACTAATACGACAACCAGGGACCAATGACTGAACCATCGTGACAGCTTTGGGGTACGTACCTCGTTTCCACCCCTATCCGGCCTTCCATCCCTCCAGTGCAAGATCTTTCATGGTCGCAATCAAGGCAAGAAAATCCCACAAACCACCATCAAACCACTATAAATGATCATCTCATCATCATAAGCAAATAAAATAATAATGCAAGACAACAATGATCATTGATCAAATCGAATAAAGCTGCAGTCTGCAAGGCAAGAAAATCCCACAAAACCATAAAATGAAAGTGATAAAACTGTAAGATAATCATGAGCATAGCATAGTCATGAAGTCAACATAGTCATGAAAGCAGCTAAGCAGGACAATCCAATAGGTGTTCGATTCAATTGCAGGAAGCATTTGTTTCATCATCTTGAATATGGATGTTGTCGAGGCATATCCACTCAAGCATGTTGTCTGGATTCAATGCAAGTTCTGGATAAAATAAAAATCAATAAATAGTAACTAGTATTTAATTAAGACTTGAAAACATATGTAAATAAATATAAAATATGACTAATATGAAATCATAAATATTTAAATATCACCTCTGTGAGGCTCATACGCATATGGTTCTTCTATCCCATCATCAACATCATGAGCCTCATAAGATATCTCACAGGAAGCCCTCAACCAAATTTCAGTAAGTATGAGTCCCTCTGTCATTCATGTGCCCAATTTGGTCCTAAAAGAATTAAGGACACAGTCTCTTGTGCTGAACACAGCTTCCGAGGGCACTGTTGATATAGATATTGCAAGCACATTGCGTGCCATTCTAGCTAGCACATGATACCTATCATCATTGTTCTTCTACCATTCTAAAATAGTGCATTTAAAGCTCTCGGGTTTAACAAACAAGTACAACTCCGAATTTGTCAGTATGCTGGGTTGCTAACTTTCCATTTGTTCTACCCATTCTCGTGCAAATGGATCATCTACCAAACTACCGTCAGATGGTTCTTCCTAACCCTTAAAGTGAACAAATTTAATGAGATTAATGCATAATGCATAATGTCCAGTTGAAAACATAGTATTAGACTAGGACTATCAGTCAATCAGATCATGTCACCTGAGTAGTATTGTTAGAGTTGTTTTTTCACCATATAGGGACTCATACTCAGAGTATTGATCTTCTATTGTCTTCTTAGCTAGATCAACCACTTTGACGGTTTCATCGACCTCGATGATCCTTGACAACCAATACTCGAACCATTTGAGTTTAAACCTCGGGTCAAGAATGGTTGCAACAAATAGAAATTTGTCCATATTCAATACAAGTAACAGTAAGGAAATAACATGTGTAATCATTAATCAATATTGTATACGATTAATAAAGTAAAGTAAGACATTAACATTGTTACCTATTCATACGAAGCGTCGGTTCATCCTCATTAGAAAGCTCTCCCCAATATTTGACATATTTTTTGTGCATCCTCGTCGCCATCTTTTTTAAGAACGCGTCTTTGCTCTCCATGTATTCAGATGCCTTTTCAAATTGTATAACTCCCCGAAAAAGAGATTGGAAGTGCAAGAATTTGATGTAGAGAATGTCAGCGTGGCTGGATAAAACACTTGCAAGTAACCCACAAATATCTTTATGGGATCCCAATCTTGTGTTGTTGGTTGACCAGGCCCAAGCCTACGTCCATCCTTTCCTCTCTCATTAAAAATTCCCAGTAAGCCATCATCGTACACCAACATCATCTGAAAGGCATCCTGATGTTGGTTTACCGAGTGAAGCATGAGGTAGGTGGAATTCCATTGAGTGCATAGGTCCATCTGCAGGAAACCACTACATGTGTTCTCTCCAACATATTTTCTAAAATTTTCGTCTTGTTGAGGGGAAGACTTTACGTATTTAACCATCGCTCTCATCTTAGTTACTGAAGCATCTAGCTCCTTCATCCATCTTGAACAATCAAATTCAATATGTGTGCCGAGCACCTGATGTGCAAATTTGTATGGCCTAACAAAACTCCACCTTCAATAGGGCTAAACAGCTGAAGCTGTCTGCTTCTCAGTTCATCCAACAACTCCTCATCTACCACAATGTCTTTGTCCACTTCATCATCATCAAAATCAACATCCATGTCAACATGCATGTTATTCTTCAATGTCTCCAAACATTTGTCATTTGCTGCTGCATTATCGACGGTGATCGTCAAAATCTAAGAAGTCAAACATAAAACCAAACCAAATCAAACGTACCCAGTGTATCCCATCTAGGCAGGGTCTGGGGAGGGTTAGATGTACACAGTCCTATCCAGGCCTTTAAAAAGAGATCAAGAGACTGTTTCCGTGGAGACCCTCGGCTCTTCGAGTACACACACACCAAAAAAGAGAGAGAGAGAGAGAGAGAGAGAGAGAAGGAAAGAGACAGAGAAAGACATTGGTAACCGCCCACTTTTTTCTTAAGAAGTCAAACATGTATCACCTAAATTATAAAAAAAACAAAAAAAACATAAGAAAGGCAATTTAAGTTAGTTAACCTTATTCAGGTTCCAATCCTTCAACACCTGTTCTATCATCATTGAAAGTGCTACCCCGGTGTGGCTTACAATCTTTCGAAATCCAATAACTCTCTTGTGTAGTACCCAACTCGTGTCTATGAAATGTGCTGTAACGCACATATAGGAAATATTTTGTAGAGAGGTCCACATGTCCGTGGTAAAACAAATCCTTGGACTTAAATCCACAAGAGCTTTCTTCAAATTATTCCTCTTAGACACATATATGCCCATGTAATCTCTCTGTACTAATTTCCTTCCTATCATTCTAAACCTTGGCTCTAACCCTTTGATAAGCTTGATAAAACTAGGCCTCTCCACAATCAAAAACAGTTGCTCTTCTAGTATATTAAATTCTGCAAGCAACCTATGGATTCGTTTTTTCTGAAAACCTATCTATCATTAGCTTCTTCCCCGAGGTTGAAACATCAAACGTCATTTTTTTAAGCCAGTCCACGACAGTAGGCCCACGTGGAATCTTAGGAAAATACTTTCGTATATGTTTCAGCACACCAGAAGTTCCTGAGCTTCTACTAGAGAAACCAAGTGTTATTTTGCGATGCCTGCACTGCGCATCTCCCGTTCTCTCACCATTTGGCCCTATAATTGGATCAAAATGTTGCCAAACACTTGACCGTAGCGCCATATTCTTTCTTTTTCTTGGGGCTTTTGAAGACGAATGTGTTTCTTGAGGTTGTTGAGCATTTGTTTCATCATAAGCCTCTTCCTCTTCTTCCCTCACAGTGTCCGAAAGAGGTGTTGACATCTACGATAATAAATAGAATTACAATATCAGAAATTCAGAATATGAAGTACTCCCAACAAGAATGAAATTATGAAATGTTTAAAGAATGAAATGTCAACTCCATTTGCAAAAACTTTCAAGAAAATACCCTGATGACTAATCAATCCCCACCGAAAAAATACAAACAAAACCCTATTACAATCCAATCACCCTAATCACAACAAAAAAGAAGTCATAAACTTCAAATTCTGGGAATTTTGGCATACGTACGTATGAGCTGAAACTGAAAGGCTTGTGAATGATACAAAGTTGGTCAGAAACTTAACAGAGACACTGAATTGATACAACAGAAGAGACACTCAAAACAGCCGCTGCTATAAAAATCCCCAATTACATAAAAATCCCCATCGACGCCATTACATTATGAAATCTTAATGCAACATAATTTATATTATTCAAAGTCAGACCAAGTTGATTAAAATAACACTTTAGATTCAAATGTTATTGATGACAATTTCATCCCATGAAATGTTGAAATCAACCAACTACAAAATACAGGACACAATATCTCCCCCATGAACTTTAATATGCTATAAAAAAATCCCCAGTTCATTTAAATAAATGCAACTACACTAACATGTAACCGATCTTTAGGTATATACAGTACATACAAAGCAGTAAAATCAAAATACTACAGAACACTCGATTGAGTTACAAGATGGAGAAGCACTCTAAACGGAACCATTCTACAGAGCAATACAGTTTGAAATTTGAAAACAACCTCCTCCAACAAAGAATAGAGTAAGTGTGGTGGAAAGAACTTACTTCAAGATAGCAATTCTTCGAGTGGCACGACATGACAACGTGTAATTATATATATATATATATATAAATATATATAGGCAGTGTACGAGGCGAGAGTGAGAAGTGAGAACTGAGAAGGAAGAAAACGTGTAATTATATATATATATATTTAAATTAGTTAACAATTCTGGAAATTCCTGTTCCCGAACTTGTAATTTTGGTTCCCGTCCCAATTGGGAATGGTAATCTTATTCCCGGTCCCGGACCAAGTACCGGAATTCCCGACATTTCAAGAAGTTCTTTGGGACCACTGGATTTGGGAAATCCCAAATCCCTTGGTCCAATTTGGCCATCCCTACTCCTCGGGTGAGTAGCCTGTCAAATGTTACGATCCTTTCCTAAGTCATTGCCATACAAATGCTTGTATGTGTTTTGGAGAGCTATTACTCTAGCATGTTGCTATCTTCATTCTCCTGCACAAAAATTCTAATAAAGTGTGTTAGTACGTTATAAGAAAAGCTTACCATATATGTAGAGCATTTTGTGTTCGACTGCCATCTCCAGTTGTCCTTCTCCTCGGGATGGATCTCAATAACTGCAATCACATATTCTAAAATAAGGATTAGTAATATCTCATTGTCAAAAAGTGGTCTACGCTAATGCCATAACCATGTTGGTTGTCCATTTTGCAGGCCGACTTTCATAGTTACTGTATTGTTCTTGTCTGTAGCAATCGAGTATAGTTGGTTGGCGAAGTTAGTTGGGCATCCAAAAATCGTCGACATCGATTTGCAGAACCAGATCTTCTCTCATTACCTATGTGCCGCTGCAAATTGCTATTGAACCAGTATGACGCACATACATATGTGCATAGGTCTCGCCCCCATCTAGATGTTTGACCCGAAGTTGTGATTGTTGTCAATTTCTTTCTAGTTTTTTCGGTTGCAGATAAAATAACTGGATCATTTTACTAAGTAGACAATCTTTATCAGTTAAGATCTTCCAAACCATTTACCAAGCATAGTTAGGTTAAATAGCTCTAAATTCTTGATCCCCAATCCGTCTTGCTTTCTCGGCAAAGTAGGTCCCATTTGATCAAATATATAGGTTTGAATTCCTATGACATTCCTCATAAGAATTTTGATTATATCCTCTGTATAACTTCCTTTGACACTTTGAATGTATATAGGTAATATGCCGCCAATCCGGTAATGGTAGACTTGATGAGTGATATTTTGCATACAAACGCAAGATGCAAAATTTATGTGCATGTGTTTACTTATAAAAAGAAAAATCAGAGAGCGTTTAAGGGCTGAATATTGTTATCTAGCTTCACAAATAACTATAGATTAACTTCTATCCAAATCTCGTTATCCCTTGTTTGGTAATGGTCATATGGTTAACTTATCTGATAATGATAACTGTTTGATATTGCTAGACAAGTGAAGGATCGTTCTCACCAAAATTTTAATTTGCGACAATTTTCCAAAAATGCCCCCAAAGTTTGACTTTTAACCCTAGATCAGACTCGTCCGCCCAATCTCACGCAATCGCCGACAAGCGATCTTTGACTCAACGGAATGGACAATCCGCTCGCCGCTCGCCCGCCTTTCAATTCGGTCCCCATTTTCTTATGAAACTACCAATCAGGTTCTCGCTTTGCATGTATGCACATGCATACAAGGAAGGTTTGCATAATTATGTGCGATGCCCCATGCGTCAACCATAGAAGTTCACTTGAGACCTGTTGAATGAAAAGTTGGCAACTTTGAAGACGACCCTGTCATCATTTTTTTTTGATAAGCCAAATTTCATATATATGAAAAGTATTTACAAAAGAGAAAACTATACAAAAGTAAAAAACGCTAGAAGAATACAACCATTACCAAAACTTCTATGAGGCGTGAATCTCTACAGATGATGATTGGAACCTAAATCATGAACTGTATAGCCTGCCATTCCGTTGTATCCTCTATTATAGCTAGAGGTGATTGGATACATGGCTTCCCTAACGTCATGGATGCATAAGCATCTCGGCATTTCAGTTCATTGCCATCATCCAATCTTCACGAAACAGGTTATCCCGTCTATTAACTTATCGATACCCTTTTTTTTTATAGGAATATCAGTACATAGCTCCTTCCTGTCTGGTGAGCTATCCCTGAAATGGGTAAAGGATAAACGGTCGGGCAAGGCATTACAGGTCACTTTAAAGTAACAGTCAGCATCTTTCTCCTAGACAATCACAGACGCCAACTTGATAGGCCATTTTTTATATAGCAGATTCCGGTGTCTTCTCCTTTAGCCTTGTAGTTTGCTGGAAGTGCTTGTACCTAACTCTTTGCAGCAAGTATATCTCTCTTTGCAGCGATCAGTGACATCTTGTGGACCTATGTGAACCCCTGTGATGGAAGACTTATTTATTGGAAGTGATTTCTTCTCGTCTGCTTTGATCCAACTGCGGTGAGATACTGATACATGCCTGAATGAACTCTCTGCACATTCTTAATTACACCCTGTTTTCCAGTCTAGGCATGAGTTCTTCTTAATGCAGTGCTTCCTAGCATATGTCATCCTGTACCGCAAAAAATGATGCAAACATTGACGGAGATGAACCCGAATAGACCGTGTATCGCTGTCTCTTTCCATCCACTAGGTCCGCCTCTTGCGTCACTAGTGATTTTGTGAATATTTCACCTAGCGTGTTATTTTTCGTGTTTCGAATATTACGTGTTTTGTCTGTGTAGTTTGGCACATAGCCAAGTGATGAACTAGGAACAATTTATGTAGATTGTTTATGGTTTTTGGTACTTTTGACGTAATGTTCGACTTTTTGCCTGATTTTTAAGATTGGATTGTTGTATGTGTTTGTATTCCTATTATTTCAATGTGCTGCGCAGTTCTTATGACTTTTTGTCTGATATGGTTATTGGTACTTTTCACGCTTTGGAAAATTGGTTCTGTGAATCCAAAGGCACCAAATGTGTTTATCCTCCCTGTGTTATTCTTGTTGCACCTATCTGCTATGTACTTATCATGGTAATCCTTTTGATATGATTGTTTAATTTTTTTCCTTGTCCAATTCTTTTATGTAGCTTTGTGTTTTGATTATTGTCTTTATATTTGCTATGTGGGTGATCGGCCTTTCAGAGATGTGAATAGGACTGACAAAGTAGGTTTCAACAAAACAAAGTGGCAGCAATTGTGGGATTGTAGAGGTAAAAACAAATGCTCAAAACTACATATGCCTAGTACTTTTCTATAATGTTGCTTCAGAGAAATTTTAGAGTAATTCTTCTCCTAGAAGTGAATGTAAGGTAATTGGAGAAATGATTATGGAAAAATGTTGCATATGGTTGTGTTGGAAGATTGTGGTGACCTTCCAAAGTGCATCTCATAAACCATATCATTATCTTAGAGTAGTGTTCATGTTCTGAAAATGTAGTTTGTTCATATTATGAAAAAGTAGTTTGCTCAAAACTACATATGCTTATGTTTTTCATCCTAGTTGTGAACAAACTACATGTTCATGTTGAAACTACACCAATATGATTAAGCCAATCCACATAAACAAACTACACCAATTTCACATAAGCAAACTACACTTATATGAGAATCATGTTGAAAAATCCGGTACAAACAATGGGAAACTCAATTCCATATGAAATCTAATTACCTCAACAAAGAAATTCATGTCATTATATATGGTCACCAACGAAATAAAACACCTTCCATAAGCAACAAAAGTACATGTTCATGTTGAAACTACAATAATATAATTTAGCTAATCCACATAAACCAACTACACCATTCCACATAAACAAACTACACCAATATGAGGATTCATGTTGAAAAATCCGGTACAAACAAGGGAAGGGAAATCCAAGGACGTATGAAATTTAATTACCTCAACGAAGAAATTCATGTCATAATTTATGGTCATTAACGAAATAAAACACATTCCATAAGCAACAAAATGTGGCACCAAAAACTACACCAAAAGTCTTATTCTACACTTTTAAGTCACAAAAAGTTACAAGAAGTCAGTATGTTTCATAAAGTGAGGCGCCAAAAGCTACACATAAAGGGGCTCAACCACAGTTTACGCTTCAACAGCCAACTCAATTTTCCTTCACAAAATAGCTTGATGACTTTAGCCCTTCCATATGCATCCAAATTGGTACAATAATAATGATTATGTCCATCATGGCACAGCAGGTGATCTACAAGTCTCATCCTGGTTTTTAAGTTTAGATCTTTGTAGTCATGCAGATGCGTCATCAACTTCGTGGTCTTCTGCATCTTGGACTCTTTTGGAGCAATGTCCTCATGTTTCTTAAACATCTTTGCTGTTTTTCTGAATATTGTGTCCAAATTGGAGAGTCTATCTCCTACTTATGTAATGATGTTGGACTGGCTGCGAGCTATTATTTTCTTGCATTTTTTCCCACTGGCACTACCTGCATCGACTGTTTTATCATCAAGATCTACTGCCTTGGGGTCAGCTGAGTTGTCTATCTCTTCTTCAAAGTCATCAATAAATTCAAAGACGTTGGTAAGCGGTGAAGTACTTGCCCTTTCTGCCATGACATGGTCTCTAACCCCTGAAACTGTGGCATGGTACTGCCCAAACAGCTCACACCACATATCATAATACGAGAATGTTTTTCCTCTAAGATATTTGTGTACTTGTTGTTCACCTATGCATCAACAAATACAAAAAAATAGTTATTTTCTTGTCGGTTTCATGGTTGGTCTTCCACTTGAATCGGTACATAGATGTCATTCAATACCCAAATGCATCCCTAACAAGAACAAGAAAAAAGAGCAAAATATTAATGAACTTTAAAAATGTACACTTTTAAAGTTGAATAATACATACGTTAATACACATACCGGAAAGCTTTTACATCTCTTATCAACACATGTGTCGTCTACTGGAACGGGTTGGACAAGTAATCTACCACGTAATTTGAGCACTGCACATAGTACTTGGTGGAATGTTTGATTGATGGTATGTCCACTACATTGAAAATTAATCTGTAAGACCCTATTATTCTGGTGAGAGGGGGTGCATAGGAAGATTGCCACATTCTCAGTCACTAATGCTTACTAATTGTATTTCAGACCACAGTCATCCCTCATGGTTCAACATAGTTCTGAGAAAGCTAGGTGGGATATTCGTAGGTTTTTGAAGCATTCCCTGTTGATCTCTTGAGTAATTCATTCTAGGAAAAATAGTCTTTTGGAAATCTTGTCAAGAATCAGGTATTTTGGAGGTCCATCCGATTACGCTTACGCTTTTGCTTACGCCGCTGTATAGCATTGTCCTGATTCCCCTCTAATGTAAGGACAATAAGCAACACAACGCAAGAAGAAATAGTATTGTGCACACCAAGGATGTTGCAACAAGCAACACATTCATCGCCTAAAAGTTATAATACTTAATCTAGGGTTTGAATTAGCAATTATACCATATCCTCTACAAATATGTAACCTTTGTTGGGCCAAAAATAACTATGTCAGTTTAACAGAAGAACCCTATAAAAATAAACAGAACTAGTTTTACCAAAAAATAAGCAAGTCGTAAACATAAAAAAAATGACAGAAATAACCAAAGTCCTAAGCAAGTATATCTAGAAGGAAGAACCCGCAAGAAAAGTCTTATTGAACTGGATTTGTGCTCATATAACATGATGTCTCAATATTACCACATATTTATCTCTTACCAAATTACCAATCTGAAGCTAAAAGCTAATCGGAGGAAACCATGTTAAAAGCAAGCCATAAAGCTAAAAGCAAACCATGAAGCTATACGCAAACCATGTAAGCTAAAAACTAATCACAGACGTTCGTTTGTAACAAGAAATAATTTCTTCCACAATCAAAATTTGTCCCAAAATGAAAATAAAAGCTTGCAATTAGAAAACTCTAGACAAATTGCAGAAAACCTGAGCAAAAAAAAATCAAGTAGAGAGGATGTGGAGTACTTGCCGGATTTACGACGGACGCTTGATACTGGCGTGGTGATGAGATCTTTGCGCAAAAGTATCTTAAAACCATAACCCCTTTAAGAAATCGGAAAGTCCACCGAGAACATGAAACCCTAATCGCCTAATCAAATAATGCCCTGACAGAAAAAATTAGCTAGGAAAAGCATACATATAACGAGTAAAGAAAAAAGACCTATTGGGTTGACGTCAGACAGCGGAATTGTGCATGGTGGCAAGATCTTGGGCGGTTTCGCATCGAAGAACATGGAGAAGAGTCCGTTCACATTGCATTTTTGGGCGTGGATAGGTCATGAAATATATTTATATCAGGTATACTAGGTAAATTATTAGAATACTGGGGATATTTTAGTCATATGACCATATGGACAAATGGGAGACACTGAAATTTGCCCTTTTTGGGCGGTTAAAATCAACGGTGGAAACAGGAATTCATGCCGGGCCGTGATGTAATCCGTCGGCCGAGCGGAGAAATAATGCATGGGTACCAAACACTGGACATGGACAAATAACCCTCTATTGTCCCCCTTAATTCCCCCAAATACCCTGTACCAAATGCACCCTCACAGGTTTAGAGAATTTTTACGCATTCTATCACAATTTTCATTGTGAAATTTGATTTCATGTTGGATTATTACCTCTTTTATTTTCATTATTTCGCATCACGTAACATAAATTCACTCTATTGGTCGGAGTCCTTTTGTCCTGCCCTATCTGTGATTTCTTCATTACCTTTTTACTTGTGATCGCTGTTCCTGATGGAAAATGGGTAATTTGGGCCAACCAAATTTGTCGGACAACAGCAATTCAAACACTTTTTCATCAGTCTAGCTCTGAGCATCGATGAACCAGATCCATTTGGGTATGACTTATGAGATTGATCACCACTGCAACGGAGGCAAAATTGTTTTTACCAATATGGATACGTACCATTTCTAATGGTATTGGTTTTACCGGTTGTTCGTTATTTAATAAAATAAATTAGACGATATGAGTCGTGTTGTGAACTTTCCATTTGTTTGAAGAAATGTCAACAAGAAAACAAGGTAAAGGCTCTTTTCAGTGACAACTTATCACTTGCATTTTGTCTTATTTGACAAAAATAAAATTGATTCGTGAATACACATTCTATTTTATAAGGTAATTGAAAAAATAAGTTAATTCAGAAACCTTATTAATTTTCAATTCAACTTATCAGTCCAATTTGCTAAACATAGCATAGATCCTAAATTATTTTTTTTTGTAATCTGTTTGTGTCCATCATAAAGTCTTTCGACTTCCATCGTTCCTTCCAATCTGATCAATGGAGCATGCTAGTAGGGGAGGAAGGCGATTAATATAAATTCATTGGGGGTGCTCATGAAGGAAAATTCAGAGAAGTTACAAGCTTCAAAATACGACGGTGTCCCGATATATCTATTTCAGACTAGTTTGGTAGTAAGATTGTTTTAATCTCGATACAAGAATAACTTCCGCGTTCCTCTCGGATTAAATAATTCTTAGGATGTTTGGTACACACCTTTAAGCAGTGTTCGGATTTTATCTAGATAATCCATTGTCTTGGTCAAACCCTATAACAATTTCTTCCACACATTTCTCCTTCACCTCCGATTCTCGAACAGTCGCCTATCTTTTGCACTTCAATTTCTCGCAAGAAGTCCATGGCCCCTACAAATTCCTATGGTCGCCTGTCACCCATCCTGACGAGATTCAGCCTCCACTTGTATATCGCAGGTAAAAGTTCTCTGCAAAGGTTCATGGGCTGACCAGCTTCACTGGCGAAGAAGACATCCTCCTTTCCCAGCACATGCAATAAGAAAATTCAGGCCCGACCAGGCGATTTGGAGGAGAATCATGTAGAGATTGATGAACCCAACATCCCAGATGATGCTACCCCCTAATTCAGATATCCGACCCATCCCCCGGGACAAGTCCACTGATTAAAAAATCTGTATTGAATTATGTACTAGTTTTATGGGGTTTCTTGTCATAGTAGACAAATTTGTAATGATTGTTATCCCGGTTGCTTTTATTGTTTTTTTTGCAGTAATGCAACCTATTTGTCTAAACTGCGTATGCTAATAAATTTTAAGTGATCAAATGATGAACTCTTAGGAGTGGAGTTCTCAAACATGTTTAAAACCGTGACACCTTGATGAATAGGAAGATGTGTTGCTTCTTTTGTATGCATTTCATTATTTTCCTTTAAATCTTTTCGTCCCCCAATTTAGATATCTACCCATCACACCCTGCAAGTCCACTGAACCCTAGACCAACAAGAAGATATGAGCAGACAATTCGGAAGACGAGAAACAAAAGGGACTATTACAATAGACTATTTGCTATTCATGCCAAAAAATTAGGTGCCAATGTGGATGTGGAAAATGTGTGCTCTGGCTACTAGAAGAAGCGAGTAGGAACTGGAGATGTGGAATTTGTAGAGCTTCAATCATGCGATGGTGTGGATCATGTATACGACCCAACCATGTATGCGTCTGGAAGCGGAAGTGGAACAAAATATGATAAAGAAGAAGTCCAATGTTTATTTCCTTTCTTACTATAATTTTTTGGTCAAGTGTTTGAATTTTTTTTTATTACTATGGTTGTGAATGTCTGCATACAATTGATCATTGGGGTGATCTGAACCATTTTTTTGGACAGATGGAGTCAGAAGATCTGGGACCAAGATGGCATTTTGGCCCCGATGGAAGTGCATGAGTTGTTGCCTTAAACTGGACTTGTAGTTCATAAGTTTTTGAACGGGTCAGTTTTTTTTGGTGCAAGGACAACTATGGTTGGAAGGACCATAACTAATGGTTTTGGATGTAAGTATACGGTAGCTATTTTGTGAACACAACTCATGTATTGTGACCATAAACATTTAGTTACTTTCAATGGTTGTGCAATGGGTACTTGTACAATGTATTGTGGACGTAGAATCCTTGAACATTTAGTTGCTCTCAATGGTTGTGCAATGGGTATTTGTGCGATGTGTTGTGAATATAGCATCCTTGAACATTTAGTTGCTCTCAATGGTATTTGGGTATCAGAACAGTGATGAAATATTTTTGCAATGGTTTGATTATGATTCAAGTTTCATTATGTTCTACAATTTTAACAGTAATTAACCATAACATAACATATCTTAAGTTCTATAATTTTTAATCGTAACTAACCATAACATAACATAACATAAGTATGAAGCTTGAACCTTGATATTTCTAACTCCCAAAATAGTACAAGTCCTTATAACATTTAGTCTTGAATGTTAATATCTCAAAAAGCAAATTAAACACAACTCAAGATTGGAAGGCAATTTGCTGAAAATATCACAAAACATAACATAAGTTTGAAGTCTAAAAAGGCGAGGTGCTGAAAAATGTCATAAAAAACACTAGTTTGGTCCATCAGGTGATTTCACAACCTTCACATCACCCCACTTCCCCTTGAAAAAAAGCTTCATCTGTTGCTCTCTCTTATCATACCCGTGAATATTCCGTACCTCAAACTTTATTGGGTCATTGAGGAGGTGATTTAGGAGATCAAATTGCTGCTCATATCCAAAGGATGAAAAATACTCCAAGGTCTCAAAAATGAATGCGACCATCTTCTCGTCGGCTTTTGAGCTAGAACCTGCATGGACATCAAGCATCTTCAAACGCTTCAACATCAACACCCCCTAGTCAGAGTGTTTTTTTATAGCTTTTTTGTAGAAACTATGTTGGGAGGCAAGTGCACCAGTCTTTTGCTTTTTTATTGCACGGGCATGCTCAAGAGTAAACGGTTGTGAGAAGGATGCCTTCTCAAGTGGATCTAGCAAATTCTTAGTTGAATCTGCACCGTTGACTTCTTTCTCATTATAGGACACATAATTCTCGACCATTGTTCCTGTGTCAGCTCCTGCCATTGAATAATCCTCTCAAAAATTGCCTTGCGCTTGATATTTCCCGAAGATCTCATACCAACCATCGTATAGTGGAAAGTTTTTCACCTTAAGCTGAGCAAATTTTTGGTTTCATCTTTGAAGTGGTCACAAAGTCAATGTCAGTTGGGTTTATATTTTACTTTTTCAAAAGATAAAATAAATACTTGCAGTAATTCACTCCAGAGACCAGGGCTGTCAACCACTAGTGTGTGTGTGGCGGGTCAATTGCAGTCCTACTTTGACTAATAAAGTCACTCAGAATGCCCTATTGATTCCTCCATAGATGAATCTTATTCTCAGTTCTCTTCCCTTGACCTTTGCTTCCCTCTACCAGCTCCCGTATCCTTGTTGCATACATTGGGTGAAAGCCCCACTTCCACCCCAAACTAGCTATATATCCCTCCAACGCTAGTTCTTCACATGCAATGAGCATTGCATTCTCCTCTTCGTTGGTGAAGTAAAGTTTCTTCACATGGGAACTCATGCCGAACTTCTTGTATGGGGAGTACCTTCCAGTATTGGCTGGGCTCTCGAAAAATTTCTTCCCTTCTGATTGAATCTCGGTCTCGACATATCCGTGTGGGCTTGCTTAGGGCTCTCTGGAAAGTCAGACCAATCAGAGCTTTCACTATTCATTCTCCTCATCCTATGACACATAAGAAAAATGTAGGAAAATACACTAATATAAAATATTATAACCATAAAACATCATATATATTATGCAAATAAGGTTCACATAGATATAGTCACAAGATACATCAAAATAATAAAACATAAACAAGATAACACAAACAACTGTCTACTCAAACAAATTAACCCATCCCACGGTCCCACAACCATATATCACCCCTCTGGTGATATAGGGGATGACCGAGCTTCATTGTATACAGCCCACAATTTAGGCGCCAAGTCATCACGCTTTTGAGTCCATGTCGGTGTAGATTGAGATGACTGAATGTATTGCTCCTCCTCATTGAGTGGAACATGCGCCTCCTCAATTGTCACTCCACTAACAAGTAGTGGATTATTCGATGTGTTGTCCGTAATGAAGTTATGCAACAACAAACATGCTAGCATTATTCTTGATTGCTTCCTAATTGGGTAAAAGGTGGGACTCATCAACACTGAAAAATTCATTTGAATTGTCCTATTCCTCTGGTTGCGGGCTAATGTACGAAGTAAAAATTGTGGTCCACTTTTGAACTGAAATGAACTGATCATCCTTCAGGACACCCTCGACTCTCAAGACATTACAAAACTCGGTGAAAGCTATCTTGTGCATCTTGAGGTTGTGGAAGCAATCTCAATTGTTTCCTTGGGTTAGTCTTTCAAGAAATAACGTTTGTTCATATATCTTATTTAAAATCAAGTACTTAGGGGGGCATTGCGGTTACATTTCCATTGTGTTTTCTCATACTTCTCTTGTCTCACCAATCCGATATGGACCAACATACTAATCCTCAACATATTGAAGAAGACAAGTAATTGTCTAGAGTCCATGAGTTCAAAAATTGTGAATATAGGAAACATCAACATTCGAAAAAATAGACAATACATCCATAAAAATAGGAAAGATCAATAGTAACCAACACAAAAATACAAAAATTTTCATTCAAAATATACATTAAAATGGCTCAAGTGTTTGGCTTGCCTTTGCTAGTTTGGTCTGCTTTCAATCTTACTGGAATAGGTAATAAGCTGGGCAAGATGATAAGGGTAGAGGACATTACTCTATCCAAACAAGACCTTGAGCTACTTATCTTCTTATTCAAATTCCATTATGGACCATAATAGAACAAGACATAGATGTGGTGGTTGATGGAGTGATTCATCATCTGTATATCAAGGAGGCTATGACAATGGCTCACGAATGGTTTGATGAAATACTTTTCCCAACTGAAGATGATGACTCAACTGCCTCTTTGGGATTGACTGAACATACCTTAGATGGCCAAAAGGATAATGATTTGGAGAAAGATATATCATCTAATCCTGTGCTGAAACCAGCCTTAACACAACACAAAAGTGAGCATGGACAAACATCCCCCACATGGATACCAGGGCGCCTGAGCTGGTGGCCTCCATCCCTTTCATAACTGAGTAGAAATAAGGAGGTAACTGATGCAAAGACTATTAAATTAGATCTCTGTGAAAAGGGTAGCAAAAATACCCTTTACCTCACCTGATATCGTTGTAAAAGCAGGATTAGAGTCTCTAGTAGCTACGGGTTTGCAGTATATCTCTACTATCATGAGGCATGATACTGATACTCTTGTTTAGAAGGAACATGACATTCATAAACAAGACGGTCCCATGGCTGAGAAAGAGATAGACTATGTTGCATCTGTGATTGTGCAGGATTTGGATTCTGGTGAAACTACGATTGTGCAGAATTTGGTTTCTGGTGAAACTATGATTGCGAAGGGACTGGATTGCCTTGCGGAATAGGATATTCCATCTAAAGATCTAAAAGGTCATTCAGTTCATTGTTAAGGAAGTAACAATCACACAACAAAGAGACATCACCTTGCATGAGGTGGTGACACTGTCTGGGAAGGAAACTAAAGCACCTACACATGATGAATTCCCCCTCTTTTCCGTGTAGATCCCTTACCTAAAAGTCCCACTAATCAGAAGGTGGGATGCTCGAAACTTAGAAGCTCAATACCTAAAACCAGAAGTCAAACAAGGCAATACAATGATCCAATGAGAGTAAAAAATCTTACTGCCTTAGATGATTGGCTAGATCAATTATCTGTAAAAGCCTCGGTTAGCCCCGCTTTGCCCATTTGTAATCCATTGCACAAGGAAATAGAATTCATAATGGACATTGAGAAACAACTGGTATCTCTTATGAATCATGCCCCACTGAAGCTAAAAATCTGCTAATAGGCATCAGTCAGCAGCTTTCACCAATGAGGAAAGAGACATCAAGTTCTTCATGAAATTACTCACCTATAATATAAGGAGACTGTGCTCAAGGAAGAAGAGATGGACTCAGACAACTCATCATAAAGTAGAGACCTGATTTTATTAGCATTCAAGAAACGAAGATGGAATAGGTAGATAAAAGATTATGTGCATCCCTATGGTATGACTCAAACTTTGATTGGATATACAATAGTGCTAGAGGATAATCAAGTGGCTTGATTTGTATTTGGGAATGCAAAAAATTTCAAAGACATAACATTTTTGATGGGGAGAGTTTTGTGGGTGCAACAGGTATCCGGAAGGAGGATGGAATG
Source organism: Pinguicula moranensis (assembly GCA_028565015.1). Classification (NCBI taxonomy): domain Eukaryota; kingdom Viridiplantae; phylum Streptophyta; class Magnoliopsida; order Lamiales; family Lentibulariaceae; genus Pinguicula; species Pinguicula moranensis. The sequence continues at coordinate 17,927 of JAOWBN010157383.1, forward strand.
ATCTCAAACATGGTCAATGTATATGGACCAAATGACAGAACACTAAAACAACATCAATGAAAGGAGGTGCTGGAATGTAAACTGGGAAAAGATAATGAAAAATGGTGCTTAATGGGAGACTTTAATGCTAACATAGAGACATGGGAAAGAAAAGGCATTGCACTGCACTCAAACACATAGGAAATGTCTCAATTGAGAGAGTTTATATCTAGGATGGATATTTCTGATCTCAGAATGTCATGGAGAAGATATACTTTGTATTTACCCTCACTAAGGGCCATGAGCCAGCTTGATAGATTCTTCGATAATGAGCAGTGGCTAGAGTCTCCACAGAATCAATGGATATAATCAGGACTGGCCAAGGAGGATTCGGACCTTTGTCCAGTTTGTCTTGTGAATAAAACTCAAAAATGGGGCCCCAAACCAATGCAGGTTCTGAATATTTGGCTGCATGATAAAGCATGCAATGATCTAGTCACAAACATATGGTGCAACATTGCCCTGCTAGGCTATGCTAGTTACCGAATCAAAGAAAAGTTTAAAGCAATAAAAGCAGGTATCAGAAGGTGGATTAAGAATTCCC
>JAOWBN010157494.1:0-18508 GCA_028565015.1 Pinguicula moranensis
ATCCGATAAAATACCAATATATATATATATATATATATATCTATATATATATTAAAAGGCACAAAATCAACTAAACCGATTGGACAGCTGCGACAAGCAAACTGAGACAAAAAATTTTACTCCGAGCTCCGGCGGGGGCAATGTGAGACCTACGTACAAAAAGCTCTCCTCACGACGATCATAACGGCGGTGGTTTCCAGCGATTCCTATGCCAGATGCGCCCGAAAATGGCGAAAAACCGCCGCGGGTCATGTTTTTTGGCGATGGCGTGTGGCGGTGCGTGGCGGTCGGAAAAATTCAGGTGTTGAGCAGGTTCGATAGAGGAGGAGATGTGCTACATTAGAGGACCGATTTCGACATCAGAGAAGCAGTAACGATGCCGAAATTGGGGCGAAAGTGACAAAAACGAAATATTTATTAGGTTTGAAAAACTGACGCTGATACCAAATTGTAAAATAAAAATGGGAAGACTTTTCTTGTATTAAATCTTCTTTACCTCCTTTATCGTTTCATTACAACACATATTTATACTACACATTCCATTACAAATAGAATGAGGCATGCAGGAAATATAGCTACTAAATGCTAAATGTCTATCCTTGTCTGAGGTGTGAATGAGGAGCTACCAAATGAGACTTCTTGTCCGAGGCGTGAATGTTGCTATTTTTCTTTTTCTCCATCACTATCACTTTCAATAATTCACACTGCCAACATATTGAAATTGTATTTAACTTTCCGTTACAACAAAATAAATAATTAAATCTTTTATCAAAATGTGAAAAGAATCGTGCAATGATAAATGATTAATGAATCCATCGTGCAATAATCTGCCTGATGGGGCAACTTCTGCAAGCTGGAAGTGGATCAAGTTTCACACATATTCTTTTTTTTTTGATAGGTAAGCACACATATTCTTCTCATGCCCGCTCGCTCATTGATACATTTCATTAGGTGTGGTGTGGTTCTAACTGAAAAATGATATAGCGCAAGACAAAAGAACGCAATACAAGTGCAAGACAAAGTGATTTCACAATTATACCATCGTCTTAAACACTGATACGAAAATTAACACTGAATATAATTGTCCATTTTATGTTGTCTTGCGCTAGTCTTGTTCTCTTTTATCCTGCGCTATATCATTTCTGGATCAACTTCAAGGATCGCACAGAGACGTGAAAGTCGATCTGGCTGGCATTCTGTAGTATGGTTGATTCGGAAAGCTCGAAACGAAACACCCGATGCTCTGCTTCTATTTCAATATTTTATGATTTTTGATCCAGGCGACACTGGTCATTCTAGATTCCACCTCCTGTAATGCGTTATTAGCATGAAATTCTTTTAAATAAAGAAAAAAAATTAAATTACCTATCCACATGAGAGAATTTTAGGTATTGAAAATAGAAAAAGAGAAGACGTTAGGAAACTCAGTCAATGAGAAGAGTTACTGCATTTTCTGATCCTCCATTTTTTGTGCAATGATAACATGAAAAACACGTTGGCAAGTTAGAAAAGGAAACACAATCCTCCATCCATGCCATACTTCGCACGCCAATGTTTGCAATTGCAACGAAAACTTTTCAGCAACTAGTATAGTAGGAAACAATCCCAGTTTAGTAACAAATTGTCTACTAATCCCCTTTGAGCATTCATTTAACTTACCATCACATGAAACAATTAGCAATGACAAATAAATATCTCTAGTGGAGGAGGGAACCGAGTCCAGTACAGACCTCAATGACGATGAAACGGGATGAAGACGAGCATAAAACTTGGAAAATCAAGGTGAAGTTACCTCACCTGGCGAGCTTCATCCTCCTGTTCCTTGTTGTAGTTGTCCTTGTTCTAACAACAAACAATGGAAACATAATCATTCTAGACAACCCATTTTTCCTGCAAGACTGGCGACCTGCCAGAAAATATGATTCTGTTGATCATCAAGGCTGCAACTTGTTTTCAGGGAGATGGGTTTTCGATAACATATCTTACCCTCTATACAAGGAAAGAGAATGTTCTTTCATGGGCACTGACTTTGCCTGTGAGAGATACGGCAGAAAGGACTTGAAGTATCAGAATTGGAGATGGCAGCCTCATGGCTGTGACCTTCCAAGGTCTGTAGGAAAATCCTTCTTGTAATATTGCCTCTCTCCAGAAGTGATATTATTTTACTATGAACTTGCAATTTAAGGTTCAATGGGACGAAGTTGTTGGAGAAACTGAGGGGCAAAAAGCTTGTCTACGTTGGCGACTCAATCTGTAGAAACCAATGGAAATCAATGCTCTGCTTGATAGAATCATCTCTTCCTCCATCAACAAACAAAACAGTGGTTTTAAAGGGAAACATGTACTCGTTTCACTCGTGTAAGAAATTCCATCAAAAAAAGAAGGAACTAGAGTTTTTTTATTGGTTACTCTAGACAAGGTTTTGAAATCGTGGGGGACTTGACCCGCCAGTTTAGCATGCGGTGTGGCCATGGGTTCAACATTTTTATCCCGTGGGTTGACACACCCGCCCGTTTAACTAACAAATTAAAATTATTACACTTGGGATTTGAACCCAAGACCATCTCACCAATTGGCCATTCCCCCGACCACTAGGCTACCAATATGTTGATGCTTCATTTAACAATTATATGTACTTAAATGCCTTGGACAATAAACTTGACTATTTGGCTACCATTTATCCCACACGGATTGCATACAAGATTTTGCCCCCACTTGGTGTCTATAAATACTTAACTCCTTTAATCATTTTACTCCAATTTCATTTTCAACTTAATTAGGTAGAAAAAGGATTCTTTAGTAAAAAATTTTTAAACCATAATATTTTTATAATATTAATTAATTAATTTTTTATTTTATTAATTAATGCAATTAATGGGTCTAAACGGCGGGCCAGTATTGCCTGTTTAGAGGCATGCCGGTATTGCATGGCCCACTTTTGAAAATGGACTAAACCTGACCGCCCGTTTCGTGCCTTACAATTAAGCACGTTAACCCGTCACGGGCGGGGCCGACTATGCTGAACTCTATTTAAGTGGTCCCAACAATAATAATAATACTTCATTGATGAATACGACCTAAAACGATTTGACTGCTGAGTTATAGCTGTAGACCTTTCCTAATTTCTGTTCTCAAGTTTGCAAGTATTAAGATGATCATTCTGACTCTAAACTGCCGTGGCCTTGGAGCCCCTGCTACGCGTGAGGAAGATCGAAAAAAATCGCATTATGAATTTTGAAGATAAACTGACTAAGATTGAGATGATTGAAGAGAAGAAATTGGCCAGAAATGAAGCAAATTTGATATGATTAGAAATGAAGCAAATAATGCTTTGAAAGCGGCGGCGAAAAGTGCTCTGAAGATAGTGAGAAAACTTGCAAAGAAGCAAGGACCAAATCATCTGTGGTGGCAGAGCTGAAGACAAACTATCCGATCGGAATAAGAAACAGGCAGATCTCGACCAAAACCATTCCGATCTAGCAAGAGCTTCGGGAAAGAATTAGGTATTAGGTATTCTAATAAGAATTTGGTATTGGATTGTTTTTCATATATGGAGCTCCTGCGGTTGTCTCGGTTTCTAGAAAACGGAAAAAATGATATATGAGATTCATGAAAAATTGAGATTCGAACAAACAAAATTAAAAAAGATCAGAAATTGAAATCAGAACCAAAAAATTTAAAAAGATTATAAATTGAAATCAGAAATCCGATGGGTATGAGATTCTATAGTGGGATATGAGATTAGTTTTTTTTTTTTTTGGTAATTGAGTCTATTTCTCAATTTCTAATCTCTACTTCTCAATCTCTTTTGCTCCTGGTCTTCTACCATCCTCTCATTCTCTCAATTTCGAGACCTCCGGGACACAAGATCTGTTTTGTGAAGTACGACCTTCGATCTGTTTTGTGAGAGTACATCAGACGTGTAGGCGTGATTCGGCTAGGGTGTAAAGAATATAGAGTTGGGAGGCCGAACAAATTGGGCCGGGCCAATTCATATTTAAACAATGTTACGAAATTTGGGCCGTACATTCTACTGCATTAGGATTCATTTCCGTATTCACTTTAGTAATTTGTTGTACAAGATAATAAAAACCCGACATTTGTTCACCAATAACAGAATAGCAAAAGTAGGCTATCGTTTGAAATCTTTATAAATTGTAAGCACACAACATAGAATTTATTAACGCACTAGCCCATTAATTATCGACGAAAAAGAAAATGTTTAATTGATAAATCGTACTTAAATTACCCAATTTTTCAAAAACTTATATCCTAAACCTAAATTATAATTTTATTAATATTATTTATTTATTTATTAACGGACCCCGCCCACTCCTCAAAATACCAGCAAAAAATAGTTTAAAGTCAATTACATAAAAAAGAAATTATTCATAAAATTTTAACCGACAATTTGCTATGCTTTAATTCATAAAAAAATGTTTAGGGGAAACTGTAACTCAGCATTGAACAAAGAATTATTTTGAACAAATTCCAAACTCAACATACCACTTAGCCCTGGGCAGCGGTTGCGATAAATTTCGCTCCGCCCGCAGCCGCTCCTGCCCGACCCGCGCCCGCCAATGTTTCGCGGGCGCTATTTCTGTGCCCGCATTTGTTAGCGGGCGGGACGCGGGTAACATCTATTTATTATGCGGGTAACACCCGTACTGCACCGCACCGCACCGCCAATGTTTTGCGGTGAGGTGCGGTAATAGCTCTTCACGGGCGGTTCACGGTATAAATTTTCGAAACCGCATCTTTCGTGAAACCACTAATCGAATGAAGTTATACAAGTATTTTATCCTCCCTTGATTGCTTGGTTCCCCATCCACATCGATTCGACCCACTCATTTATAGAATGGATTCTTCTTTGGTCTTTTAGTTTCATGCAAATTGAGATAGTTCCTCCATATTCTTATCTTGTATCCTCTAGGCCGATTATTGGGCCCGCATCTCTAGTTACATACTTATCTTCTCCGAGTCATAGATCCATTTTTTATTTGTGACCCACATCTAAAATGGTCTTGTCACTTTGTTTTTCTTTTCTTTTTTAAAATTAAAGTTTTTGTATTTTTTTCATATATGAAAAAAAAATGATCAATTAGCCCGAGCTAATTAGGCTACACAATACAAAAGGGTTAGCCAAGTAGTGTGCTACGCCCCGACTACATGAGCTGCCTGAGTAGCTCACATGTCTCATGGATCAGATAAATCGGAATAAGGTAAATCAGAATTATGATCTTGAGTGTTATAATACTCGAGCTCCGGATCAAATACAAATATGAAGTCGAATAGGTCAGATAAATCTTGGTCCTAATAGTGCCCTCGGCTCTTCAAGAATGTGCGGGGACAGAGACACAGACTTATGTGTTGTTTAATTCCCTGGCTAACCGGTTGATTTGTGACCTGCCCATTAAATTTACCTTAAGACCTCAACAGAGTAACAATTTTCCGTTGTGCGGGTGAGGGATTGGACTTTGGTGGCGTATTTGAGCTATGTTGCCTGTCCGTTCGGCCTGTATGGGCTCTTTGTCCTTCTTCCTTGTTTGTCCTTGAAAAGAGTTGGCCCTCTTTTGCATATGGCCCAACCCATTCGCAGATAATGATTTCAGATATCCATCCGCATCGTGGACCGAACCAATTCCAATTGTACCTCGCTTAGCTCCTATCGTCCCACTTTTCTCGCCTCTCGAATTCGCGCCTCCAATGTCACTGTCATCGAGGACTGGCTGCAGAAACTGTCTCTTCATGAGTGTTTCTAATACCATGTAGTGGTGTATATGAAATATATTTTTTTTAATTTTTATTTGGTTAGAGTATAACACTTTTTAACCACAAGTGAACTCGAGAATCTCTTTTACATGACAAAACTATGACGAAGCATTTAATGCAGGATAATTACTCTTGATTTAGTGGTGCAAAACAAAAGAAATGCGTCCAAAATCTATGCAAATGCAAGTATAACCATCATCTTTTAAGCTATAATGCATTGCAAAATTGTGCAACTTTATTCCCCTCCAACTTTATTCCTTCTATTTTACTTGAGACCATGTTTTCATCCTTGCTCAAGGATCAGCAGGAGTAAACATAATACATTTTTCATTGAGAAACAAAAAGTTGGGGTGAGAACAAGACTTTTACATTGCGTGGATCGTTTTCAGTCTCTCATATCATCGACATCAAAGCTAAACACAATGGCTATAATCCCAGCCCAGTTCCGACACATTAAAAGTTATGGCGGAGTTAGGATCGGAAGCGAACAAGGGACAAAATATTATTTTGGAATTTATACATATATACATTCAAAACATGTTTTTTTTCAAACCTCGTATCATAGTCTCTAACATACTCAAATAACATCAAACCTTTCATGATGTTGTGATGCCCCTTGTTTGTAAAAGATCATAAATTTGAATTACCTCTTCATGGTAAACTCGAGCTTGCAAAAATCAAGCTATTGCCAAAGCAGTCCATCATTGTATTCCCATACTCACAAACGCAGACAAAGAGAATCACCCAACGACGATTACCCGCAGTTGCCACCGATAGTTTCACAACCCCGACAATTTGGGGCGATATTATAGCTATCCAGTCCTCCCAGCGTGTACTTTACCAACACCCCATATACCACATTGTTGCAGATCCGTTAGCACGTCTCCGAGACCAATGACCGAACTATAACCCTTCACATCAGCTTCTGGAGGTCCAATTAATCCTTCGGGCTGAGATCAGCCATAGAATACACGTACGCTATGTTTGGTAGCCGAATTCATGTAATCCGGCTTTGGGGATTCCACAGGTTTTAGTCGGGTTTATTTTTTCCCGTCCTTCGTTTGGTATTGGCACGTTAGGATTACCATTTTTGGATTAAATTTTTTGGTATATGCGTGCCAAGAGGGGGATTACGATGAAACAGGATTAAAAGCTGGCATTTTACCAAAATGCCCCCAAACCCTAGCCCCTTCTCCATGCGCCGCCATCGATCCATGCAATTTTTGCCGTGTTTTTGCCGCGCCTGACGTCGCCTGGTTGCGAACGGCCATCCCAGTCTTAACGTCGGGGATTTTGTTGGCCCAAACACGGTCGAATCGTTGTCGCCGACGTTGAAATCGCCGTACGCCGCTGAACGACATCGCAAAAATGACGAAATGACGCAACCGAAAATCAATCCGCTCCTTCCGGTTTATGAATCCTACCACCAAAAAACAACACAGGCAGTGGAGGAGCTGCGGAGGGCTTCGTCGGAAAATGGGGACGAACGACGGGAGCGATTTCCGTCGGAGGGGAAATCGAAAACGGCTGGCGAAAAAAATCGGAAATGAGAGAAAGGGTTTTATAGTAGTATTTCTGTAAATGTTGGGGATTACAAGGGCAAATATGTCATTTCATACTTCTGGCCTAAAGGGGATTAGACAAACCCTGCATGAAAGCTAGATTGAAAACGCCGGGTTGTCCGGCCGCAGTCCCTGCCCGAATCGTTATCTCGCGGGCAGGGAAAAGTGTGGACGAGGCACCAAACACGGGCTTAAAACCCAAAATCCAGCTTTGTCCGCCTTCTTACAGTGTACCAAACGGAGCCGTAGCAGTTATTGGCTTTCGAAAAAAGTGGAAGCCAAGGAGTCACCACAGTGAGGCAGGTGTTTATGGTGGCACAGAGATAGGTTGAAGAGGAAGGGTCGGATATGGAAGTGGTTTAATGAAGTAAAATTTGAAAGCTTGAAGCACATTGGAAACATAATGAGATTTTTTACAATAGGGAATTTTAGAGTAGTAATTATTAACACATTGCTGGTGTGATAAAATAGCAGGACGTTTGACCGAACTATAACACTTCACATTCAGCTTCTCGAGATCCAATTCATCATTCGGACCGAGATCAGCCAAAGAATACATGCAACAACTATTGGCCGTTGAAAAAAGTAGAAGCCAAGGAGTCAGCATAGCGAGGCAGGTGTAGATGGAAGTACAAAGATAGACCAAAGAAGAAGTCTCGCACATGGGATTGGTTTAATGAAGTAAATCTGAAAGTTTGAAGCATATTGGAAAGATAATGGGATTTTTTACAAGAGGGAATTTTAGAGTAGTCTTTATTAACGCGTTGCTGGTGTATATAACAGAACGTTTGAAAACACAAATTGCAGGAGTGAGAGAGGCTCAAAATCTCGACCTCGGGATATTTAAAAGCAATGAGACCTACGCGCTAGCCAAATGCGCCACCCCCCGGATGTTTAGAATTTTGATTTTTATGTTATAAAATGAGTTTCTAATATAATTGTATCTCACTTGAAAATGAATTGGAGTTGTGTAGAAAACAAGAATTCTTTGTGCAAATTTTCTACTTGTATTCAAGGCTCATGGTCGTATAGGTAGACATGTACAAAAGCCTAATTTGACTATAATGCTTACACAAGGAATAAACTACCCTTCACATTAATTTACCTTACACAATACATATACAAATATTGTAACATCCCTCCTTAAGCTGGAGCATGGAGATCAAGAATGCCAAGCTTGCTGAGAAATTGGCAAAACTTGTCAGTCCCAAGAGCTTTTGTAAATATGTCAGCTAATTGCTGAGAAGTGTGGACATAGGTGGTGGAGATCAACCCGCGCTTCAGCTCATCGCGAACAAAATGGAAGGCAATCCAATATGCTTGGTTCGTTCATGAAAAACGGGATTGGCGGTAATATGCATCACTGCCTGACCATCGTAAGAGATACGCATGGGAAGCGCGCAGGGAACTTGTAGATGCAATAACAATTCTCGTACCATTTTCAGTTACAGGTGGTAGCTACAAGGGCACGATATTCTGCCTTAGCGGACGAGCATGAGACAGTAACCTGCTTCTTCGCCTTCCAAGAGATAGGGGACTGCCCCAAGAAGACAATGTATCCATTGACAGACCGACGCGTAATTGGACAACTGGCCCAATCATAGTTGCAGTAGGCAGTAAGACGCAAAGAGGGCGACACATGCAACAGAATCCCTTGGCCGGTAGGGGTGGCCAAACAGGTTTTCGGGATGAGTATTGCCAATACCCGATCCCAACCCGACAAGAAACGGGACCGTAAATTTGGTCCAGATACCGTCCCAAAAACCCAAATTCCCAAAAAAATCGGGAATTCAGGTATCAGAACGGGTTGGGAAATACCAAAAAAAAACCAATTTTCTGATTACCCGATTTCCCATTTTCCCGAGTGCAGTAAACCCGAACCCATCCCGATTCTCGATTACCTGACTTATTTCGGGTAATTGGGAATTTGATCAGTCGGGATTCGGGTTTCCCGAATCTTGAATAACCGTTTGGCCATCCATACTAGCCGGGATGACCCTTCAAGTAGCGCACGATACATAAGGCAGCATCCCATTGCCCTTGCGTCGGCTTCTGCATGAATTGAGGCAGCACGTGCATAGCATAACTTAGATCTGGCCTCGTAATAGACAAATAAATGACACAACCAACTAAGCGTTGATATTTGGCCAGGTGATCGAGAGATGAATGATCATCACGACCAAGCTTGTGATTAGATTCCATAGGAAAGATGGCAGGTTTGGTGCCACTGATGCCACATTCATTAATTATCTTCGTCGCATATTTTCTTTGATAGAGAAATATTCCTTGAGAATTACGGGCAACTTCAAAACCCAAAAAATGTTTCAAAACCCCAAGATGTTTCATCTTGAATTGCTTACCCAAGTAGCACTTGAATCATCCACATAGATGAGAATGTGCACACAGATGTCGCCACGAGTTAGACTGAATAATGAATTATCCTGAGCACACTGCACAAACCCATAATGCAGTAAGATAGCTCCAAAAGTTTCAAACCAACAACGAGGATCTTGCTTGAGGCCGTACAATGATTTTTGGAGGCGACACACTTTGCCAAGAGGATCCGTAAATCCGGGAGGCAGTTTCATTATATTTCCTTTTCAAGGTCACCATGAAGAAAAGCGTTGTGAACATTCATTTGTTGCAGGCAGCATCCATGTGATGCAACAATAGTAAGAAATGTTCGTATCGTGATAAGTTTTGCCACGGGCCCAAAAATTTCATTGAAGTCCACTTCCTCAACTTGCTGGTTTCCCAAAATCACCAAGCGAGCTTTGTGATGCTCAATGGATCCGTTTGAGTTATACTTGATGTGAAAAACCTACTTGCACCCAATAGCATGTTTGTCAGGCGGCAATGCAGTTAGAGTCCATGTTCTGTTGACTTGAAGAGCCTCAATTTCAGCAGCTTCACCACTTAGATGATTTCGCTGCCTCAACATATGTTTGAGGCTCGTAGCCATACGTAACTGCTTCCAAAAATTGTGAGTGGAATGGAAAGAATCTAGAACAAGACACATAGTTTGCTAGAGGATAACGCGTACTTGAGGAGGCCGGTGAGGCAGAGGCGCGAGCATGAGAGGGCTTAGTACTTGAGTCATCAGAGTCAACCACAAAATCACGAAGTAGGAATAATAGTTTCTTAACTTGATGTTCGTGTGCAAGCCATGCATTTTCCTTAGCACTGTTGGCAGACGTCGTGCATGGAATTTCCTCATGCACCTTGGGTGTGTCAGACAACAAATTGAAATCTGTTGTATCGAACGATGCTAAGTTTTTGACATGAGACGACGTGCATGGAGCAACATCATGTAGCAAACTAGAGTGCAAAAGGACAGAATCACGGTCAGCCGTCTCAACTGACGCTTCATGGACGCTCGTGGCGTCTGAATCCCTCCTTACCTCAGCTCTAGAATAATTGGTTAGAAGAGAAGGCGACGGATCATAAAGAATGGCATCACGAGAAGATGATAACATCCCTAATGCAGAGGTTTCAATAGTCGTGCTCTTTTGTTCACCGAACGGAAATTGTGTTTCATTAAACACAACATCGTGAGATACGACCACTTCATTTGTCTCCAAGTGAAGGGCACGCCACCCTTTCTTGTCGTGTGGATATCTGAGAAAAACACATTGTCTACTCCGAGACAATACATTTATCTTGTGTTCGTGACTGTAGACGAACATAGCATAAGCAATCAAACATACGGAATGACTCATAGTCGGGAGAACGGCCATGCAGTACTTCCTATGGGCGATTTGTGTTTCAGAAGAGAACTGGGAGTGCGATTAATTAAGAATCCTGCAGTTAGGACACACTCACCCGAAAACTGAATGGAATGTGCACCTGAAATCATAGAGTAAACTTGACAGACGCCCAAGACTCTGATGCTAGACATCGCTATGAAGCACGGCCGAAACTTGCGCATTTTTCAAATCGTTCAAGTAGGAAACCTCTTCACGCTGTGTCCCCGCTCCAATTATTGTCCTCATAGGTAGGTCCTGAATAACACAGAATTCATGTGAGCCAATACAATTAAATTGTTCGGTGAGTTGCGGAATTGAGACAAGTAAGCATTTCGTAGATGGAACCAAAAGCACATCATCCACGTGGATTTTGTGCCCCAATTTTGTTACTCCCTTATTATCGGCCACAGTGCATTCCCCATTGGGCGTGCTGCTTATGACAGGATGCATGGATAGCACGGAGTGTAACTCAAGACGAGATCCAGTCATGTGCTGAGAAGACCCTCTATCAAGAAGCCATTCTTGCAGCTTACCAATTAATTTGTCACTGAAAGTGCCAAGACAATGTGCACTGGCAGCTTCAAACACCACTGTCCACTGCTTAGCTGTAAGATCAGGGAACGGCGGCTGCTATCCGGATGCAAATGTTGGTTGTCCTGCAACAACATCGGCTTGATGACTAGCTGTGCCATTGTCATTTTCACTGCTAGTACCACTATCATCGTGACATTTGCAGCCTGTTTTCTTGCCACGACCCCAGTTTTTGGGATACCCGTTCAATTCGTAGCAATTCTTATTGTATGGCCCCGTCGTTGACAATGATCACACGTGTTTTCCTCATTCTCGTTCTGACGATTTTGGGCTGTGAAGGCCACACCATCATTTTGGTTCTCTTGGCTTTGAACGATTGTTTACAAAGTTGACTCTTGCATAATCATAGAGTAAACTCTCATTAAAGTAGGTGGCGGCTCCAGAGATAGAATTTGAGATCTAAGGGTTCCATAGTGATCATCCAATCCCATGAGAGATTGGTGGAGTTTCTCAGCGTCATGATGTTGCTGAGCCTTCTCTGAACTTTGCATCCACATCCTTCAGTTGAGAACACGAACAACGGCTCGTAAGTGGCAATTTCATCCCACAAAGGAGTTAGACGTCCAAAATACAGTGCAGGTCTTCGCCCTGTTGTTTGCACTAATGCAGTGCTATTTTGATTTAATATAATCGAGCACCTTTGCCCCATGGAAAACCGTTCTCGCATATATGTCCATAGCATAGCGACGTTTTCCCGACATGAGATCGTTTTTCTCAACTTAATGTCGACGGAAGTAAGAATCTATGATTCCAACAACGATTGAAGAGTCTTCCACTCTTCCAACTTGTTTTTACCCGTCGGACGTGCAACTTTACCTTCAACATATTTTTCACTTTTGCAATCCACGTAGAGCAACCCTCACGGCGAGAGCCCACTCCTCGTATTTATTTCCGTGAAATACCACTGGTGATCACATTTTTGGGCTGATCGCTCGACAATAGGCTGTACGGACTTGTAGGAACACTAACACTGAAAATTGCTAGAGTTTTCCCGGTTTGCAAGTCTCCTTCTCCCATTGATGCAAATTGGAGAAAGATTACACAAGGTGAATTCAAAGAAATCGACTTTAATATGATATTGTGTAGAAATCAAGAATTCTTTGAACATCTCTTTCTTGATTAATCCATCTTACTACATGAAAATTGTAAATCTCATTAACTATCAATTTTTTTTGTAAATCTCATTAGCTTTAATCTTTGCAACAGTAACAAATTCAACAGGTTTTTCAGTTCAACCCCTCCTAACTATCACTAATCTAACGATCATAGACTAAGCACGAAGAAGTAGTCAAGCATTAAAGTAATCCTAGACTAGAAAAGAAAAGAAATAACAACACACACTAAAAGAAAACAGGAAATCGGATGTTGCAATTTTACTATAGCATCATTTGTTTCTTTATTCTTGTCGACTTTCTTTTTTAGTAGAGTTCGTGGCTCGGCTTGTCCACTATGTAGTTCAGAAGATATCACATATAAATTTAGGTGTCGTCCTTGCATCACTGATTTCTCCATAATGTCAAGATATTCAAATATCTTCACATTTTCTGGATCAAACAGAACAAAATATCCCGCATCTGTTAACTGAGATACCGAAATGACGGGATATGGCGCACATTATGAAGTGATACCTCATTCGCACTATTTTTGGTCAAAATTACTGTATCTCCAATATGAGAAATCTTTAACCCTATGTTATCCGCAGCCACCACAAATTTTTTCCCCCTGTATTTGGACAAATTATGCAACTTTTGTTCATCACCCGTCGAGTGATGTGTACATCCTGAATCAACCATCCAATCATTTTCAAAGTCAATTTGATTTGTAGGTTCATAAGATATCATATAACTTCCTTGCAGGAGTCTCCCTTGTATCACTGGCTTCACCACAACTTCCACATGTTCAAAAGTCTTCATATCTTTTCGACCAAACAGGAAAAAATATCCAGTAGATTTACATAGTTGAGGTACGGATAGATAGTTGTTTTTGATACCTGGGACATGGAACACATTCTGAACCGGCATCCCATTCGCACTGTTTGAAGAAAAGATTACTGCATCGCCAATATTTTCAATGGGCAAAATTGAGTTACTGCCAAGCCACACAGAACGTTCTCCTTTGTATTTGGACAATTTCTGCAGCATTTGTTCATTGTCCGTCGCGTAATCTATACATCCGGAATCAACAATCCAATCCTTTTTGTTGTTAATTTGATTTGATATTCTTGCTATCAAATTCTCCAACCTTCGTTCATAATGCATCATGCGATTCTGTTTCGATTTTGTTCTGTATAATCGGATGGCAGTAAAGGGTTGTAGCCTAAAATTTCGCAGACCCATCCTTACTGTAATCCAATAACTAGAATAGATCTAATATTGGATATAAATGTAACAAATCAAAACAGCGAAATGTTACCTGTTGCGGAAGCGTGATTTGGATCGAGTGTCCAGATAATGAGTCTACCAGAGTCTCGTTAGGTTTCCACGAATCAGATCTATGCCCCGTGGATGGCTAGGCAGACAGAGAAATCTCGTATATTTTGTGTCGTTCGATAGATGTTGTGTAAATGAATGAATAAGCACGTACCTATTTATAGGAGTGGAAGAACAATTCAAATAGAACTTGACTACTTGTTGTACTGTGCAAACTTTGACAATTTGTCAAAAACGTGAAAAACATTCTCATGTTTTCCTACATTGAATAAGCACGTAGCCTATTTATAGGAATGAAATAACAATTCAAATAGAACTTGACTACTTGTTGTATTGTGCAAACATTGACAATTTGTTAAAAACGTGAAAAACATTCTCATGTTTTCCTACATGTACTATCTAACATGGTACCGGATTGCTGAGCATGGTATCTGAGTCAAGACAACGACTTGGGCCCTTTTGAAATATCTCAACTTCATTGTTATGTATTGCCTGATGAAGTGCATTCAAACCTGAAGTTCACTATGTTAATGATATATTCTGCAGGGACGCGTATCCAACATTGCTTACAATCTTGTAAACAGATTATGCTCCCCCATCAAGGACAAATCCGCTCCAGTATACATTACAATTGGAGATGGAGGAAATTCAGAAGGACTGGTCACAGAGTACGCCTTGCAAATAGCATGAGATTAGTTAGTATCTTCGCAGAGCTGATCTTATTATCACTGTTCTTGCAGTATGGTGGACCCACTGTTAGTGTTATGTCCTAAGGCCAATCACCTTAGGCCTATGTATTAACACTTTAATGTTGTATATATGATTGTAGCAACCTTCACTACTTGTTTATTTATAACATATAAAATAGTGAAGCCTAGCATTGATAATATAAAGTGTATCACAAAGAGTTGTAATGATGGGACCACTCTAATTAAAGTTATCAATACTAAATGTCCCTAACCATAGTATTATAAAGGCAAGGCATCACTAATATGGACAGGTTAGCATGTTCTCAGCCAATTCCTTTTGAAGAAAATAATTGATGTCATCAACTATAGTGTAGTGACACTTAAACTAGAAACATGGATGCTTGTAGTTGACAAGTACATCAGATTAACCCATATAGAGATTACCATATTGTCAGTGGTTGATACTCTAAAGAATAGTGGGTGTAACTGATCCTTAGACTTGAGATCTTCATATAGAGATCTTGAGTATGAATGCCACTATTTGATTCTATTTGGAGTTTCATTGTAAATGGGTAATAATGGTAGTCTTGGGAATGATTTGAAGTACGAAAATATTATGAGTGATTAATAAAGAATTCACCACTCCTAAATTGTTAGGAGAAGATATTCCCATGGCCTCTTGTAAGAAGTCATGGAAGCCTTTGCAAAGCACAAGTTCAATTAGAAAGAATTTCTAATTAGAACTTAATGACTATGACTTCCGATAAAAGAAATCTTTTGTATATTAATGAGGATGACAAGTAACCTCAATATTTAGGATTAGAGATATGTTATTGATAAAAGGATATTAATTACACGAGAACTAATATTTGAAATAAAAATGCCTAAGAAAAGGAGTAAAAAGTAATTTCTCGCACAGGAAGGCAATCTCGTCTACAGTGCTGCATCTCTTGCATCCATGAAGACTGGTGGGGTGACGGAGGAAGTGTCAGGTGTAGCGATGGTGTCTGGGATGTATGTTGATGCTTGTGAACCGATTCTGGTATCTATTCCTAGTGCTGTGGATTCGATTGGTGTTTTGATGGGGAGTGGATGTTCGGAGGCTGTAGTGGTGGGGAAGGTTGTGGGGGCTGATGGGGTGGTGCTGGAAGTGATCAGGTGGCTGGGCAGTCTTCTGGTGTGAATGTTATCGATTCTCCTGAAGTAGGAAGGAATTGTAAGCCTGTGGGGTCGTTTGATGTTGAGAAGGAGATTAGGGGGCGAGATACTGTAGATGGTCGTATATTTGTTGACAGGGCGGAGAGCTCGGCGTGTGTTGTGGAGAGGGGTAATGGGTCGGTACATTGGGTTCCTCGTGCGCTTCCGGTGGACTTATCTTGCACGGAAGGTGCCGCTGGACTCGAAAAGGTAGGCGGGGTGGAAGGTGATGACTTTGTGATGGAATGTGAAGAACCAGTTGGTGATAATGTATGGGAAATCCAACGTAGAAGGTGGCGCGGAGTGACAAATGGTAAGAGCCCTATTGATGGTGCAATAAACAGAGATTTGCAGGGTCGTCCGTTGCTTCCTAAACGGATTAGGCGTTTGAGGGAGGAAACTATCTCCTTCTATGTTACTAACTTTCCGCCAGCCAGCTCCGAGATGGACTTAAGGCGTGTATTCATGGTGTATGGCGAGATTCGTGATGTGTTTATACCTCGGAACCAAACTATGGGTCGCGCCATTTTGGGTTTGTTTGATTTGCTCCTTCTCTAGATGAAGCGATACTTGAATATGGGTTGAATGGATTGTGTATTGGCGCATATAAGGCGGTGGTGAGACGTGATAATCACACGGTACAACCTCGTCCAGCACAAGGGAAGATGACCGAGCAAAACATTGCTGGAAAGACACAATCTCAAGGCGCTGAAATTTCGGCTCAAGCAACAGATATACCAGCTCAAAAACCATGAAGTTCAATGCTGATTCTTTAGAATCCAAATGGCTAGAAAATTGTGTTCTTGGCAGATTGTACGATGGCCTGACAGTGAAGGACACTCTAATCAAATTAACGGCTTGTGGTTTGGCGGATGCAAAAGTGATACGAGTGGATGGTGGTGAAGTGCTAATATCATACCCGTCTGAAGAACTTAAATTTCGTCTGGAATCGAAGATTTGTTGGGTAGACAAGATAGGAATAAAAGGCATGCGCCCATGGAGTAAAGCTGGTCCGGATTGCACTCGCGAGGTTTGGCTACAAGTTCATGGTACGCATTGTTGGTACCCGACTTTCTTTAGGGATTTGGCATCTAACCTCGGGAAATTCATACGGCTGGACTTTCATACAGCGGAGCGACACACGATGCAATGAGCTAGAATATTGGTACAAGTATCACAATCGAACATAATTGATGAAAGTGTGAGAATTGATTTAGACAATGAATGGTTTTTGGTTTCAGTAGAAGAGGAGAGATTTCGAGGTCGGGGTTGGGAGGTTGCAGCAGGGAAAAATCTGAATTTTGCTGGTGGGAAGGGGCTGAAAAAAGTGTTGTCCCCGGAGGAATACCCATATTTACCGCGGTAGGCTTCTGTTGCGTTACCAGAAATGGTAACAACTTCATATAAAGAAGAAGGATTGGTTAATGCGGACATTGAGGTTAATGTCATGAACCAGGATAATATTAAGCTATAATGTACAGTTGAAGAAAGTCATATGAAATTGGATGAGATAAATTATGGGGAACAAACTGTGAGATCTTCTCTTGAGAAAGTCCCATTTGTCCAACCTGTTATGGTACAAAATCAGCTTGACTCTGATTTGTTTGGGCTTCATTCTACTGTCCACGGGACCACTAAATCAGTGATGAAAACAAAGGATTCAAGCTTGAAGCGGCGAGAGGGACGTTTTCATCCATATACACAATTTCAGACAAGGATGGATTTATACTCTACAGCTCTGATCCCATCTGCTACTATTGAGCTTTCTACAGGTCATGAACAAGAAATTCCTGCTCAAGCAGTCGGTCTAAATGAGGATACAGGTCGTCCGCTTGGACGGAATTCTAGACTCCCTAAAGTTGATGCTGAGGCTGCCTTTATTTGGAGCCTGGGAAAGATTGGTGTTCGAAGTAAGCTTTTGGATGATCATATGGTTGCTAGGCTGACGGAGTTGGAAAAGAGATATATTATGACGAACACGTGTAATAAGGGACGGTCTAGGACTTCTTCTAACTCTTAATATCATTTCAATAAATGTTCGTGGCCTGGGGGTTCCGGGGAAAACGGAAGAGGTGAGAAAGTTAATGCGATTAGATTCAGTTGATTTCTTGTGTATGTAGGAGACGAAGAAAGCCTCCGTAGATAGATTTATGATTAACCAAACCTGGGGCCACTCTGACTTTGCGTGGGCGATGAGCCCAGTACAAGGTACATCTGGGGGATTGTTTTCTATTTGATTTGTCACTTATTTTGCAGCACAATCCATTACAATATTCCCCCAAATTCTGATTGTTGAAGGAAAGTGGCTGTCCAACAAAGAAAATTTGATGATAATAAATGTATATTTCTCGAGTGGAGGTGTGGGTGCGAAGCAAATTCTATGGCAACAGTTATCGAGTATTTTATGTGGGGTTGATCAAATGGCAATATGTATCATGGGTGATTTTAATATTGTTTGTATGGCTGACGAACATATGAATTTCAGTGGGATTCTGACATCCTTTATGAGGGACTTTAATGAT
>JAOWBN010157605.1:0-18508 GCA_028565015.1 Pinguicula moranensis
TTAATAACTCACATAAAATTAAAATATAATACTTTTGTGTGGTACCCTGACTATATTAATGTATTCTTTGTTACACCCCAACAAAAGTACATGTCCTTGTTATTGCAGCAGACA
This sequence comes from Pinguicula moranensis, assembly GCA_028565015.1. NCBI lineage: Eukaryota > Viridiplantae > Streptophyta > Magnoliopsida > Lamiales > Lentibulariaceae > Pinguicula > Pinguicula moranensis. The sequence goes on from JAOWBN010157605.1 coordinate 115, forward strand.
AACTCAGATTAGGGTTTTTACTGCATCCATCCAGGCAGCATACCGGGTGATGCTTCCGTTGATCCAACTACATTGTCCTGTCCACGCGAGCTGTATCTGTAGCAAACAAAAACGAAAAATTGTTATTGAGAAAAAAAGCAAAAAAAATTAGGAATTTCAATTCCAGATTTTCTGACCAAAAAGATGGATGAGGAAATAACAAACCCAATTTGTTCTGTGGTTTGGCTGCACTCGACAGGCTCATAGATGGATTCTGACTGGCTGGACCGGTGGCGGTAGGGGACGGTGCTTTCACTCTGAAGCCATGTTTCTCGAGGTGGTGCAGTAGTTCCTTCAAGCTGTAGCAATTTATAAAAACAAATAAATAAGTATAGACATTAGAAACAACTTCTTTAAAGCAACTTCTGTTATTACAGTAAAATAACCGTCGTTTTTTCGATTAATTGAAAACCGACGGTTAATCGAACCAAATAACCGAAAATTTTCGGTTATTTGGTTATTCGGTTCGGTTATGGTTATGGAAAATCATAACCGAAATTTATTTTTTTCAAAAACCTAAAACCTATTTTTTTTAAAAGATACAATGGTCGGTTAACCAAAAAACCGAACTGAAAAACCAAAATTTTTTGGTTATTCGGTTCGGTTATTATTTTTCATAACCGAAAAAACGAAAAACCAAAAACTACAATCGAACCTTGTTCGGTTCGGTTATGGTTATTACCATAATCGAATAAGCACCCATAGTTCTTAATTCAATAACTGAGAAACGAATCTCGAGAATTTAAAAAAATTATTCGGTTAAATTATTTTTATTTTTTTAAAAAAATTCTATTTTTCTTATAATTTTTTGCAAACACCCCAAATTCCCTAGTGAGTTAATTTAACTCATTTCAACGAATTTAAAAAACACACACTCCCTAAAATAGTGCCTCAATAAGTTTCATGTTTTTTTGGGGGGGGTGTCTGTGACTATTTTTTTCCATGTTAGGAAATGTACCTTGCTCCTTAGAGCCCTGTTCAGCTCCATCAGAATCTTTTCCTGTTAAAAAACATTAACAATAATAAAAATAAATAAACTTTTCCTTATTTATAATCATAAGCTAAAAAGATATTAAGAAATTGCAAACACCTCTTAAAACCATCAACTATTACATACCTTCTCTTGAAGTTTGGCAAGTTGTTCAAACATATGTTGAGTCTGAAAATTGTCAAATGCAATTCAATAACAGTAAGTCATTGTGTAGATAATAAATCCAACAACAACCCCCCATCCCACATGTATGCACACATACTCAAAAAGTAATAAATAAGTATAAAGATACCTGTTTTGATCTGATTCTATTTAACGATGTATCAAGCACATTCTCAAGTTGATCAAGATCCTTTGCTCCAAAATTTCCCAAATCTTCACCTAGAAAGTGCCTGAAAGATAACCAAGTTATGGTTTTCCAGTAATGGAAGAAAAAAAATAAAATAATATGTAATGAATATGTCATGTTCTCTTGTGATTGATTATCACCTCTGAGATTGCTGCAGGCCCTCAACTCTTGCCTTGAGCTTTAAATACTCATGGTAACTGCTCTGCTCAAGCAAGTTTAATATGAACAATTAGTTGTGTGAACTAAAGATTGAACTATTACAATTATATATCTAAAAACGGTTAAACTATTGATACAAGAACAGACACACACACACATAATAATCTTCAATTTCGAACATAATCGTACCTGCATATTCTCGGGAGATTGATCGGCATCGATCGAACTGTAGCTGCTTCTATGGTATCTATCCAGTGTTTTAACCATACTGGGTAGAGCATAAAAAAAAGATTGTATGAATTCAATTTCATCCAATCCATGCCCTTTTTTTTATTGTATATGCCATGATCAAATCCAAGAAAAAAAGGTACAAATTCCAACCATGTTTACAGCTTTAATTTTGTAACAGAAAGGCTGAAAGATGGTACCAATTATGTTAATTTTGAAAACTGAACCTGAGCACCAACTCATATTGGATCATTCAAGCATATCATTTGATTTAAATCTTTGAAATTAAGGGTTAAATCACAAAAGGTTAGATGAATAATTAATTCATTAATCAACAAGATTTGCAGCTTTTACCCATCAACCTTTCCAATGAAATCAATACCATCAAGCAGTTTCTAGTAGCAGCAGCACATGAACAAAAGTTTACTCACTCAGATCTCACCATGAACAATACAATCAAAATGCACACATAGAATTTCAAAACAGATGAATTCAACACCACATAATTTTTAAACCTCACAATTAAAACACACATAATCACACAAAGTGGGGTGAATTTTTTCCTTACCTAGGGCTGCTGCAGAACTCATAAAGCTTCCCTTTGTTTGAGAATATGATAAGAGATACCTCAGCATCACAGAGTATTGAGAGCTCATAAGCCTTCTTGAGCAGCCCGTTTCTCCTCTTCGCAAAAGTCACCTGTCTGTTGATCTTGTTCTCAATTCTCCTCAGCTCCACCTTCCCTCTACCCATATCCTGTAAAAGAGTTGAAAATAAAACAAAATATTTGTATTCGGTTAGTCTTTTCATATGTCTGATCGGAAGAGAAACATTGTTTTTTTCTTGTTGTTGTGCTCATACATGGAAAATTCAGTACGGTTTGGGAGGAATTTTTGTGGCACTGTAGTCTTTCTTTCTTTCTTTGGTTCCTTGTCTTTCCCTTGTGCTTCTGCTTCCTTTCTTAGGTAGGGAAGAGAGTGCTGATATCTAGTGGGGGCAGGGCAGGTCTTAGGTTTCCCAATGTATGCAATGCAACTGTGCGTGGGTAGATGTATATCATATTTGAATATGAATAGTGGATGTTTGAATAATTTAATATAAGATTTGGGCATGTTGTCACTTCAATACGCATACATTGTCATGTTGTCACTTCAGTATGCATACATATATACTAATGAAGAAAAGACGGATGCATATTTGGTACTCAGTTATGTTTTTCTTTTGTTAAATCAAATATTTATAAAATATAAAAAATAATTACAAAATTTTTACATATCCATTTAAAAAAAATAATATTTTATTTATTTATTGGCATTCTTAAAGCCAAACTAAATACACTGCAAATATGTGCTTCATAGTCTTGATTGTCGGCCAGATTCTAAAGGTTGCCTTTTGCTTTAGTACCCACAATAGATAGTGGGGATTGTAAGCTAAAGCTTCATTGAAACTATTCATCGATCATTCGTTTGTGACCTTCAATATCATTACTGACTGACGAATAGTGCCATGTCTGTTGTGAACGCCAATAGTCTTATGACATGTGCTGACTCTGTCTAATCTGTATTACACATTCTACCTACGCCTGATTAGGGTAGACTTCATCGTTCAAGCCTCATTTTCCCCATGTTCTCCTTGGACAATTGGGTTTCCTGTAGTGTCCTTTGATTTATCCCGACAAATCCTTATTTCGCAAGGGAATCCACTATGCTATTTTTTTCCCGGAACTTGTGTAACACTTCAATTAGGGAAGTCCCAAAAATTTTGGGACTTTGGAATTTTAGGACGAAAATGGGATTGCCCTTGTTGCTCCCAAATTTTTTTGGTCTGGAAACAGAAATGAGTTATTCCAGAACCGAACCCAAACTATAGGCATTTGGAAAAAATGAGATTGGAGAATCCCGAAGTCCCAAATTTTTTGTAATTTGGGGTTTTGGGATGGAAACGGGAATGCCCGATCTGCTCCCAAAAATTTTCGGTTCGGGAACGGGAATAACATATTCTTCTATCGAAATCTCGAATGTCCATCGCTAACTTTAATCTGTATTCTTGCTGTAATATGAACAAGGTCTTCTCACTCCCAAAGATACTACATGTCAAATCTATTTTGTCTGATCAATTTAACCAATAGTTAAGAGTCTGTTTCTATGATGATGTTATCCCATCTTTGCTCTTAACAAAGTTTAATCCCTTTTGATATTGCTTGTGGCTCCGTACTATTATTTGTTCTGATCCTAAAATATTGTTAGAAAGCTTCCATGAAATTCCTGTCTTCATCTCGTACAATGCCTCCTCCGCCTGTTGGCCCTGGGTTGCCAAGGTTGCTACCATTACAATTGATCTTTTTCCATCCTATCAAGGGGGGGGAGGGGATATAACTTTATCCATCTTCTCCTTTCCACATTTTTTATTTTGACTTGTAAGTTTAGCTGGGCAAGAATGCTCATATCCGGTACCTGCAAAGACAAATGTAAATCAACACTGTTAGCAATTTCCATAATCAGATAGCGTACCTATCGTCGTAGTTGGTCTGTAGAGGATATGATGCCTTCAAAGTGTGTTTACATCTTCTCAACCACAAACACCATGTGATTATACCATGCATCGTTTCCACCAGAAAATCACTAAAGATTGTCTTCCGAGCAAAAGCAAACTAGTGGAACAATCTTCCTTTCCAGGTTTGCATATTATGTGAAGGAATACCAAGGAGTTGAGCTGTTTTATTCCATATGACCGATACGAGATTGCTTCCTGAAAAGATATGATCATTTGCTTCTTGTTGTCTAGGATTGCAACAGTCGCACACTGAAGCCAACTACACTTCCGTACCTCGAATGTTTGCATCCAACAGTAGGCATTTCTGCCACACTCTCCAAGCCAATAGAGCCATTTTTGATGGTACAAATTCTTGAGTTCCGGTTGCAGGGGCTCTCTCTATCTGATGGAATTTCATGACGAGGTCATACTGAATCTTCCTTTCTCCTTTGACATCCAAATTGTAACATCCTACCCTATTTCTACTGTATTTTATCGGATTTTGATTTGTTTTTTTTCTCACATATTCTTTGTCCTAATTATTCTTGCACCTGCTCTAGATTTCATTCGTTTGACTTACCTCCTTGTTGATCACATGAGCCACATCCATCACTAGTGGACCCGAACTGAGCCATTTATCAAACCAGGATGATGAATTGCCTTTTCTCGCGATGATCTTAATATTTTCACCACCTCCGATCTCATCTCATTGTATATTTCCAGAACTGAGAGTTAGCTCATCTAAGATTTTGGATTATCAGGTGTGCTTTTCTGCTGTATCTAGAGCTGAATTATATAAATATGATGATGTTTGTATTGAATGTATCATGCGATATTTATACACAAAGACAGAGAGACAAAATAGGTGAGCATAACACCTGATCTTCTCCTAAATAACAGGAACTATCCTGAAGACTTGGAATATAGTTTACATAGGTTTGAATCCTTCAACAGGCCCATGCAGATTGAACGTCGTTTGGTAAGATGTTGAGGTTGGATTTGAAGTCATTGAAGAGCGAGGAAAGGAGTTCATTTATGAATATGTTGGCAAGTTGGGATGAAGTTGGGACATGGAGGATGCGTACTTCGCTGAGAGCAACCCGCACAAACAGAGTAAAGATCAATTTCAACATATTTTGTGCGTTGATGCTGAACTAGATTTGACAATAGATACATTGCACTAACATTATTGCAATAAACGATTGTTGCTCGAGTAGGTGGTCAATGAAGTTCAGATAGAAGTTGGCGCAACCAAAAAGATTTAGCGACACAATTTGCTAGAGCTTTATATTAAACTTCGGCACTTGAACGTGTGCTGTTGTGTTGTCTTTTAGAGGACCAAGAAATAAGATTAGGACCCAGATAAACACAAAAACCGAAGGTAGACTTTCTCGTGTCGGGGCAGATGCCCAATCCGTGTTAGAATAAGCGACAAGATCAGATGAAGGGGAGCGGAAGATCTGAAGTCCAAAGTGAGATGTTCCTTTGATGTAGCATAAGATGCGCTTTTGGAAATGAGAGTCACTTGGGGCATGCATGAAGAGGCACACTTGCTGGATGCCATATGTGATATCAAGACGAGTGAGCGTAAGATATTGGAGAGCACCAACCAGACTGCGATAGAGGGTGGGGTCTTGAGCTGATTGTCCGATGGTAGAGGTCAAATCAGAATGGGTATTTATAGGCGTGAAAATTGGTTTGTAATTTGTCATTTTGACTCGTTCTAAAAATTCGAGCGTATATTATTGTTGTAACAAGAAGAGGCCAAACTTTTTCTGGTGAACATTAATGCCAAGAAAATGATGGAGATTGCCCAAATTGGTCATGGAGAATTCCTTTTTTATAGAGGATATAATAGATTGAAGGAAACAATTTGAGCTAGCAGTGAGAATTATGTCATCAACATATAATAAAAGGTAGTAGATAGTGGTACCTTGATAAAAGATGAAAAGGGATGAGTCACACTTGTAAGCAGTGAAACCGATGGAGAAGAGAAAGAAAGTAAATCGGTTAAACCATGTTCTGGGAACCTGTTTTAAACCATAGAGAGATTTGTTAAGGCGACATGTGAGATGGACGAAAGTGGTCAAGGAATCCCAAAGGTTGGTGACTATAAACTGTCTTTTGAAGATTTTCATGAAGAAATGCATTTTTTACGTTAGATTTGTGAATAGCCCATGATTGAGAGGTGAGAAGGCTGAGAATGACACGAATTGTGGTTGGCTTGACAACTGGGCTAAATGTCTCACCATAATCTACATCGACTTGTTGTGTGAAAGCTCAGAGTATCCAACGTCCCTTGTATCGTGCCAAGGACCCATCAGAGTGTAATTTATGCTAAAAAAATCCATTTTTTGGTCATGATGTTGACACCTGTAGGACGAGAAACCAAAGACCAAATATCATTCCACAACAAAGCATTATATTCGTCAAGCATTGGATAGTACCAATTGGGATCCTTAAGGGAAGAACAATAGGATGAGAGAATGGGAGAAATGGAGGTTGTGTTAAGAGTGAGGGAATATTTTTTTATTAGGCATAGAGCATCCAGACTTGGCATGCGTGATCATTCTATGGAAGTTGTCCGGTGGAACTAGGGGAATAGATGATGGAGGCACGGTTGGCTTAACTATTTCGGTCGAGGCTACTTGATTGGGGTGGGGTGGGGTGTACAACGGTTATGGGATGGGATATAATGGAGGGAGAGTGCTTATGTTGTGGTGCTACAAAAGGCGAGGAGTTGTCAGGTACAAGAATTTTGGGTAAAATAGGGAGAGGAGTTTGGACCGTTGTATCGTGAGATGGTACACTAGGTACGCCCGATGTGGTTTGGGAGGCATAGGGAAAAACAAATTCATCGAAAATAACATGTTGAGATATGATCACCTTGCGGGTGGACAAGTCAAGGCAACGATAGTCTTTGCGTTCGATGGGATAACCAAGGAAGACACAACGTGTAGAATGAGGGCTAAGTTTGTGAGGAGAGGTAGCATATAGGTTGGGGAAGCAAAGACAGATGGAGACACCGAGATGGTTGTAGGGTAGATGTTTGCCATGAAGAAGAAGGAAAGGCATTTGGGATTTTATGGAAGTACAGGGACGCCGATTGAGAAGGTAGGTGGTTGTGTGTAAGGCTTCGACTGGAGGTGGCATGTGTGCTTGGAAAAGAATGGTGTGAATGATATTGTTAATGGAGCGAATGCAATGAACTGCCTTGTCGTTCTGAGGAGAAGTGTGGGAACATGAAATGCGTAAGGTCATGCTGTGAGTTGAGAAGAAGGTACAAATTTGTGTGTTAATGAAATCACCACTGTTATCACATTTTAAGCACTGGATAGACATGTTGTACTGTGTTATGATAAAATTGAAGAAACGAAGGAGAGTGGATGAGGTGTGTGATTTGGATTGCAGGGGAAATATCCATATCTAGTGAGAAAAATCATCAAGAATAACTAAATAATATTTGTAACCATAAAAATTACAGATAGGTGAAGTCCATAAATCACAGTGAATTAATTGAAATGGGGAGGTGGTAAATGTAGTGGAGGCAACAAATGGACGACAAGACTGGTGATCCAGTTGACATGCCTCACTAACATAGGACGGTCGCATGGGTTTATTACAAAAATTGGAAAGATGTGAAGATAAATGAGACAGTGATGCCGGTCCAGGATGACCGAGACGGCGATACAAGAGGTTGCTGGAGGTGGTGGTGGAGAGCATAATGTGATTGTTTAATTGTGCACCGAAGAATGGGTAGAGATCACCAGAGCTACTGGAGCGCACTAGGGTGGTCAGGGTTGCTAGGTCCTTCGCAGAGAAACCACGAGGATCAAATTCCACAGAACAAGAGTTATCGCGAGTAAAGCGACAAGCCAAAATGAGGTTCTTAATAATGGACAGGGAGACGAGTGTATTATTAAGATAAAAAAATGTTTAGAAGTAAGAATGGTGGATCTAGTGGCGGTAATAGGCAGAGACGAGCCATTGCCAACAATAATGCAATGCGAATTATGCTTTGAAGGGAGATGAAGGGAGGTCAGGTTACATGGGTTTCCTATGACATGAGACGAGGCGCCCGTATCCATGATCCAGTCAGTACCAATGGGTGGTTGAGTATGATCCATATTGTTGAGGGTAGCATGGAGTATAGCACTGTTGTTCGATGAGGATGACATGGATGGTTGGAAATTTGGTGGGGGAGCCGGAGCACATGGAGCATAGCATTCTTGTCCAATGAGGATGGCATGGATGGTTGGAAATTTGGTGGGGGAGCCGGAGCACATGTGGGGGTATGCCTAATTCTGAGCTGGAGGTCGCAATCCTAGAATGCTTGCTGCATTAGGTAGCGACCATGGTGCACGTCATTGGGAGGGAATGGGGCTTTGGCCCATGATGCAATGTAACCCATCCAAGGTTGCTGTTGAGGCGGTTGTTGGCCGCGACTGTTGTTAGAATTACACCCCCATCCCCAGCCACGTCCGGGACCTTTGCCATGGTCGTTAGGCAAAGGGGTACGGTTGGAATTGTTCTGACCACGTACAGGTTGGTTGCCAGAGGCATGATGGTCACCACTAGAGTTCGACATATGGGTGGTCCGAACAAACCTGGACCACCCGTTTTCATAAACGGGTTTCACACCTTGAAACCAGACTGAATTATTTTTTAAACGGGGCAAACCCGTATCCGCCCATTTTGCATAATCCCCAAATCGTATCCGCCCATATTTAAGCGGGCGGATACAGTTTAAAAATCATTTTCGCCCGTATCCACCCGTTTTATAAAATAATGATTTAAACCGTTTAAACCCATTTAAATGGTTTTAATCCATTTAACCCGTTTAAAACGTTTATATAAACGTATATCCGTTTAGCCCATTTATATAAATGTATATCCGTTTAACTCGCGCTTTTTCAAAAAGAATGAAATGAATCCATTTCTAAGACCCTCTAAAGTCTAAATTCTAACTTAAGGTTTATAAATTATAGGGTTTAGTTTAAGAATTAGATCTTAACTCCTAAACCTTAAATAAACCCTAAAGTCTAAATTAAACCCTAAAATTTATAAACTTGCAAGCTTAATGTGTGAACCATAAAGTATAAACTATACTCAGTTTATATTCTAAGTTTATATATACCCTAAGTTTATAAGATCACAAAGTTTGAAGCGGATCATGCTTATAAATATATACAAACTTATAAACTTGGGGTATATATTTATAAACTTAGGATATATATAAGTTACGTGCTATATATATAAGTTTATGGTTATAAGTTTATGCCCTAATAATTAGTTCATACCCTAGTCCATATGTCTATAAGTTTATAAATTTATATTTACAAAATTTATAAGTTATATTCTTAAGTTACAAAGTTATAAGTTTATATAAACTTATAAACATAGAGTATGAAATAAAAATTATAAGTATATATAAAATTATAAATTTAATTTATGAACTATAAAGTATAAACTTATAAATATGCATGAAAGTATAAACTTATGAATAAAATGAAAAGAACGGGGTTTATGTAATTGCCATTTACCATGCCAACATACATATTATAAATAAAAAATAAAGAAAAAATGAAAATAATATGGTCCTAAATGGGCCCTGCCCGTATCCGCCCGGATCAAATTTTGATAAACTGTATCCGACCGCTTTACTAAATAGTTTAGCCTGGATCGCCCGTTTTACAGTCCTAAATTGCCTAAGTCCGCCCATTTTTAAACGGGTGAGCACGAAAATGGTCCTGACCGGGCTAAAATAGTTTAGGACCATTGAGCCCGGACCGAATGCCCCTCCCTAGTCACCACGGTCATCGCGGTATGTGATGTTGTTGTTGTCAGTGAGGACGAAAGCAGAGGAGCCCTCAGAGCGATTTCGCTAATCCATGTTGATTTCTTCAAGAAGGAGGTGAGACCGAGCCTGGTCAAACGTCGGGAAAGGCACTTGCATTGGTAGAATGGTCGCCATGACTTGGAATTTTTGGCTGAGACCATGTATCATTTGCAGTGTCAGTGTTAGATCGGTGATCGGTTCATTGACGTCGGCAAGAGGTTTCAGACGGCGACAGTAAGCGCTGATGGTGAGGTAGCCTTGAATGGTGAAGCAAAACTCGGGACCGATGTGGATGACATGACCTGGTTGATTGTCATGGGAGAAGGTATGCAAGTGACTCCATATGCTATATGCAGTGGCCTCTAGTGTCATGACGATGTCCAGCAATTCATCAGAGATTGTGGTGTAGATCCAGAGGACGACAGTGACAACGTTAAGCCGTCATTCATCATCTTCGTGCTGAACGGTGGTGTCCTCGATGCGGTCACATGCGTCGAATTTGCTCAAAACAAAAAGTATGAAGCTCCTCCAGTTAGAGTAATTGTTTGTCGACATATCGAGCTTAAATGGGATATAAATTAGAATATTGACATGGTGAATGGAGGGGGAGGAGAAAGAAGAAGGGGCAGCAACAGGCAGAGGTGGTGCGGTGTTTGTACCATCTGTGGGCAAAGTGTCAACACTTAATGCAAACATGGTGAGAGGGTGGGGAAGAGAAAAAGATATATAAGTAGGCCTTGGAAAGAAAAGCTCCGATACCAAGCTGAATTGTATAAATCTGATAATGTATTGAATGTATCATACAAAATTTATTCATAAAGGGAAAGACAAAATAGGTCAGCATAGGTTTGAATCCTAGGAATCCAGTTTATATAGGTTTGAATCCTTCAACATCTAACGTGGAAATATTTACACCATAGGCTCGTTCCTGACAGCAGCTTAAAGTACAATTTTATGGTCATGGCCTTTTGTACCTCCTTTAAATATTTGATTCCTAGGCCGCACTCGCCCAATGGTTTGCATATCCTCTTCTAAACTCTCAAGTGCATTTTCTACATACCTTCTCTCTCTCCCCGTAGAAAATTGGCCAGCCTTTGTCTTACTTCCTTCAAAATATATTGGAGGTCTTATGACACCAATTACCAACATGCCGAAAAAAAATTATTTGCACCCAGTAAGACATGGAATTGGTTCATCCATCCAATTCCAATGAAGTAATAAATCACATGATGATTTACTCTTGACTTTGAACCAATGCCAAACCATAACCTGAGTTCTTGTCAGAACATCGTCTGCAGTGATACATGCGCCGTTGAAATGGATGATTTGATTGAGTTGTGTGTGTGTATATATATATATATTATACATATGCATATTAATAAAATAGTTGATCATTGACAATTCTTTTAGCTTTATGGTAATAATGAACTAGATCAAAATGACTTTAATAATTTCCAATAATTCAATTAATAAAGTTGTTAGAATCTATAACGCAACGCATCTTGGATCGCAACAAAAATAACTTCTTTGTATAATTATAAGGGTAAGGCTGCATACATCTGACCTCTATATCCGAACTTAATAGAATATATATTGGGTAAGTTATGATTATCATAAATTAATAACATAGTTGATCTTCACACACACACACACACACACATATATAAACTGGATTCAAATTTCGATGTTGCTCCATTAGAATATATTTGAACTTTAGATATATACATACACTATTTTTCATCAATATGATAATTTTTTTCTTGGCCTGGCAACAGGGGCGGAGCCAGAAATTTGGCTGAGGGGGGGGGGACAAATTTTTTTCGGTTTGAATGGTATACACGTTTAAATATTGCGATATAAACTAGAATAATCAATTTATTTTATTATCAAAATTGATCGGATATATATGTTCAGAAGTTACTACGATTGATACAAAGACAAAAATAATTTTTCAGCAAGCTTCAAAATAACAAATATCAAATAAAATTATTTCTCAAAATATTGAATTATGAAAAATAATTATATTAGATAATTGTAAAAATAATATATGCTATTCGAATTAGTTAACATATAAACATTTAATTATGTTCATAATCTTCAACGAAGATAGTCTAGCCTAATTAACATATAAATATTTAATTATGTCAAAAAGGTGTAAAGAAAACAGTCTAGCCTAGTGGTAGTGTACTGAAGAATTTTGAATTCCACCCAAGATCGATTCTTGATGGCCACATTTTGTTTTACTTTGATCCGTTAAAAAATAAAATTGTTTGGATTGAGTAGGGTTCGATCCTTCGAAGGATGGCAAGACGAAAGACAGGCAAACCACTGAACTGGACGGAATTGGTGCAAATTAATCGAAACATCACATATATAAGGGGGTTTCAATTTTTTTTTTTTTTACATATAATTTATTTTTGTTTTTTTAATTCTGGGGGACCATGCCCCCTGTCCCCCTGCCTCCGCCCTGCTGGCAAAATGCACTCCAAACATGATCGATCCTATATAAAACGTTTCATATAAACACGTATTAAAATAATTGCATGAAAGATATTTTGATTGTCTACATTTATTAAACGTGGGACTGAGGGTACATTTATGAATCCAATGGTCTTGTTCACAGCTGTTGTGGGTTTTGTTGTTGAGATTGAGATTGAGATGGAAAAAGATGCACCAAACCAAACATCCGTACGGATGGGTCATGGAAAAGGAAGGCATTGCACAGATGTGGATTGGAATTCCAATTTACCCAAATTGAGATCAACATCCTGAACCAGAGGCGGCTACCCCAGACCTCTCGTAAACCCAATAGAGATTATTTTTTGTCGCCCCTACGCCCCTATCTTGGACTAGGAACTTATTTAGACTGAACTTACAATTGTTTTTTAGAAAATTAAATTTTATTGAAACTAATCAAATACCACATTAGGGCCCTGTTCATTTCCATATTTACCCTTCTCATAACTCAAAAAAAAAAAAACTCCGGACACCTCAACTAGCCTCCAAGTAATGGCGTAGGAGGGAGAACAGGAGGGGCAATGATCTTTCAAAAATTATTATATATTAAATTTTTGGTCCCCCACGAAAACTTTATTCTTCCTTTTTTTTTTGGGTCTCCTCGGACACGATAATTTTGCAACGGGTCGGGATCGGTGTATTTGTGGTGATCGATAGCCATGACATATTATACGAAAATAACCTTTTGCATAATAATTATTAAAAAAATAACTTTACATGTAAAATGAAATAATTCTATGCCACTAAAGAATTTATATTGATACTATTTTTTTAGATAAGTAAATTTATATTGATACTTAATTAACGGCAAAATTTATGAAGAATCAAAGAAGCGAGGAAGAAGAGAGAGTCAAAGAAGAAGAAGAAAAGTTGTGGTGGATAAATTTGGTTTAGAATTAGATGATTTTTCCTGGTAAGTTAATTAGCCGCTGGAAAGGAATATCATAATTTATGTTGTTTTTTTTGATAAAATATGATTTCTCATGTTACCAATTTCAACATGAATTCTATTTTCACTTTAAAATTCTGTCAAAGTCTCAGATTTCATTAAAGTGTTGATAAAAAAATTCTATGAAAAATGAAGAGTTTTTCTTTATTATGCCTTATTTTTTTTTTCAATCTTCATATTCTATATGGAGGTAGACAAACCTGCATGCAAGGTCAACTTGACTCCGTTGATGCCACATCCCAGCATAGCCCACTGCCCACTTGTTAGACCATGATGGGTTGACCTGCCCGATACAACCCATTTGTCCGACCATGCTAGGATGACCCGGCACAGTTTGGGAGCGGATCGAGCTAGCCCATCTAGCACCACTATGCAACCTGGCCATCACAATCCATTTTTATTTTATAATTTATTTATTCCTCCTAGACTTTTGAAACCTCCCCAATATGTTGTTGTTGAACTTCATGTTGATTGTTTTCAACTCTCTCATCTTCGGCTTTCTCGTCTTTGTATGATTTCACACTCTTTGGCTTTCCTTTCCTTTAATTTAACTTATGTTCTACTTTAATTTTTATTTATTTAGCGTTGTAAGAGATTTTTTGGTTATAAATGAAGACTTTCCTTAAAAATAAAAAAATTAAAAAATATGATGCACTATACTATAAAATATGAAACATAATACAGTATTGTAAATTAGTGCAAAAAATAAGGAAATAAATATGATATCGTTAAATTATGTAGATCCATTTTTTCAGATTTTGATACCCAAACGGGTATCAAAAATCTCGATAGCCAAATTCAAACTCTAAAACCGAAATTTTGAACACATTTTTATTACTCCGTTACCAAAACCCGAATAGCCAGTCCTGTACAGGGTACGTTTGGTACCGTGTTTGAAGACAGATACAACCAATTTTCGGTGCATTATCTCACTTGAACCCACGTTTGGTGCCCCGCCCACCATTTCCTCTGCCCGCGGGATAACTTGTCTAGCAGGGACAACACACGGACAACCCGGCATTTTTTTTTCCGGCTGTGATGTAGGGTTTAGGCAATTCCGCATTTACTCGGATTGTGAAATGATTATTTTGCCCTTTATAATCTGCAATATTACGGAAAAACCTCTATATAACGTTTTCGCCCTCATTGGCTCCGCGCGATTTTGAAACGTTTTCTTTGTCGGATTTCGCTCCCGGCCGTCGTCGCCCTCCTCCTCATGTCCTCCACCGCAGTCGAGCTCAGCTGACGAAAGGATTCCTAAACCCACGGTCGGATTTCTTTTCACACAACGTTGACAGTCATTTTCACTTCATTTAACGGCGGCGTACAACATCTTCTACGGCGGCAAAGGAGAATCAACCGTGTCGGGGCCGGCAGAATCACCCACGTCGGGTCTGGGTTCACCGGCGGCGTAAAAATTGCAAAAAGAAATAGGCAGGGGCGGCAGAATCACCACGAATCGGGCCTGGGTCGACAATGGCGCATGGCGGAGGAACCTAGGGTTTTGGGGGCATTTCAGTAAAACGGCCGAGATTTATCCCGTTTCAATGTAATCCCCGATTTTGAACACAAATACAAACAACTAACGACCATATTGGTAATCCCGACATGTCACTACCAAACAAAGAACAAAAAAAACTAAACCCGCGAAAACCCAAAGTAATCTGCGAAGTCGGATTACGCGAATCCGGCTACCAAACAGATATGAAATTATAAGCCCCCTCAGCTGAAAGAAAGGGGCGATCTACGGCCCTGCAGCCCTGAAAGACAAACAGATTCAATGGGACAATCTGCTGCAAATTCAAAATGGAAGAGTAGATGATAAATGGTGCCTCATGGGAGACTTTAACGCGGTGCTAAATAGAGCTGAAAGAAAGGGTCGATCGGGAGGGAGTGATGAGGCGGAAATAAAACTCTTCAGACAATTTGTGGAGAACATGCAGCTACAAGACATGAGTATGCAGAAGAGAAAATTTACCTGGTACATACCTTCCCTAAAAGCCATGAGTCGCCTTGACAGATTCTTGGTGAATACGAAATGGTTAGGACAAAACATAACGTGGACTCAAACCTGTTTGGATAAAGAAGACTCGGATCATTGTCCGGTCAAACTGAGTACGCATCAGAGGAATTGGGGCCTAAAACCGATGAGAATTATGGACTGGTGGATGCAATCCAAAGATTTTAATTCAATGGTTAGCCAGGTATGGTCAGAAACTAAAATAGAAGGTTTTGCCGGATTCAGAATCAAAGAGAAGATAAAAAAAAGTGAGAGAGGTAATCAGGAACTGGAACAAGACTGAACCACGTGATCTGGAGGCAAAAAAAGAAGGAAGTGATGGATAAAATTAAGGAGATGGAAATTGTGGCAGAGAGTAGGGAGGTGGAAGATGGGCAGGATGTGGAGATTTTGGAGATGAGGCAAAAACTGATAGAAATAAATAGAGCTCAAGACAACATCCTACACCTAAAAGCTAGGATAAAATGGATCGCTCTGGGAGATGCTAACTCCTCATTTTACCACGGGTGGATTAATAGGAACAGACTCAAAGGGGAAATACAAGGTATCTGGGACCAAGGAGAATGGATAGATAAGGTTGATAGGGTCAAGGAGGTTTTCAAAATTCATTTCCAGAAAAGATTTGAGGATCCAGTACTAGTCCGGCCGAAAGTGGGAACACTAGAACTCTGCAAACTGTCTATGCAGTCCAAGCTATATTTAGCTACTCCATTCAGCGAAGAGGAAATTATGGTAGCAATCAAAAATTGTGGGAGCAAGTAAAGTCCGGGACCGGATGGTTTAAACTTTGGTTTCATCAAAAAGTTTCTTCCGGTGTTGAAAGAGGATATTATACAGATGATGCAAGAATTTTACAGAAATTGTAAGATTGTCCGAGGGGGTAACGCTGCCCACATAGCTTTAATAGCTAAAGGAAATGTCCCGCAAACTGTGGCGGATTATAGGCCTATTACTTTGGTGGGTAGCATGTACAAAATTTTGTCAAAGGTACTCTCTAACCGACTGAACAAAGTTTTAGAGGAGGTGATATGCAAAAATCCGATGGCATTTATTGGAGGTAGGCAGATATTAGATGGGGTGTTAATTACTAACGAAGTGGTGGATGAAGAAGAGAAAACCTGCCTTGATCCTAAAATTAGACTTTGAAAAGGTCTACGACACGGTTTGCTGGAAATATCTCTTGGATGTAATGAAAAACTTGAACCTGCCAGAGTGTTGGGTATGGTGGATAAATGAGTGCTTGCAATCTTCCACAGTTTCGGTTTTGGTGAATGGGAGCCCTACGAGTGAGTTCAAACCGCAACGGGGCTTGAGGCAAGGTGACTCTTTATCCCCCTTTTTATTTTTGATGGTAACAGAGGTCCTATCCGCCATGATCAATAAGGTTGTCCACCTGCAATTGCTTAAACCGGTGGAGATAGGTGAAGATAAGGTCAAGATATCACACCTGCAGTTCGCAGATGACACAATACTGTTTTGTGAACCAACATGGGATAATGTGAAGGTGCTAAAAGCAGTGCTGCTAAACTTTGAGCTAATGTCAGGTTTGAAAGTTAATTTTAGTAAGAGTAGCTTGATGGGAATTCTTGTACCTACACAAATCTTGGGAGACATGGCAGATTTTTTATGCTGCAAACAGAGTCAACTCCCTTTTTTATACCTTGGACTCCCAGTTGGAGCAAATTCAGGGAGAGCAGTAACCTGGAATCCAGTGTTGGAGAAATTCAGAAAAAGGTTAGGAACGTGGGAAAGGAAAACTTTATCGGTTGGAGGAAAATCTGTGCTCATCAACTCTGTCCTTGTCGCCTTGCCATCCTATTAGTTTGCCTATTTCAGAGCCCTAGAATGATAACCAAAACTCTATCTAGTCTCCAAAGAACTTGCTTCTGGGGTGGAAAAAAAGAAAAGAATATGCTGGATAAATTGGAAGAAAAAATGCTTACCGAAGGAAAAGGCGGGTCTAGGAATTAGAGATCTTGTAGACTATAACAAGGTCATGTTAGGCAAGTGGGAGGGAGAATACTGGGGAAAAAAAAAGAGGAGTTGGGGAAGGACATTCTGCGAGCCAAATATGGGGTTAATGGGAGGTTGGGGGGATGGGCTGAGTTGAGAGAAGAGAAAAAAATTGGTGAGAAGGGGAAGGAGGAAAGTATTGTCTGGAGCCTCCAAAACTTGGTTAGATATAGTGAAGGTGTGTGAGGAAGAGTGGTTTAAAGAGAGATTTGAAATCAAAGTAGGAAATGGAGGGAGTCTTGATTTCTGGGGGGACGCATGGGCAAAAAAAACAATTCTGGCGAGGAGATATCCTAGGTTGGAAAGACTAGAGTTGGGGGGAAAACTGTCAAAGATCATGGGAAGTGGGAGGGGTAGTGGCAGTGGAGCTGGGAATGGAGAAGGCCCCTGCGTGATATTGACAGACATGATTTGTTGGAACTAACACATTTCTTGCAGGATGTAAAATTACAGGAGCATGCCACAGATGTATATGTGCACACAGGGAACAAGGAGGGACACTACACTGTCAAGGAAGCTTATGAGGAGATCCAGAGAAGGAAACCTCAATTGTATTCTGATGCAGAGAAGAATCAACTATCAAAGGTTTGGAGCTGTTTCTGCCCGAAGAAGGTGTCCATCTTTATTTGGAGAATGATCACTAAATAGAAGCACTAGAATTTAATAGAGCCATTTTGCTCTATAATGGACTAGAGCAAAATGGCTCTATTAAATTCCAGTGCTTCTATTTAGTGAAGTTGCTGGAACTCAATACATCA
>JAOWBN010157716.1:0-18508 GCA_028565015.1 Pinguicula moranensis
CACCAAGGCCCCCATTCACCATTGATGTTTTGAGTTTGTCCCACAATGCCAAGCAGAGTTTGGTTTTTCCTGAGGAAAATTTTAGTCATTCTTTATATTTAACTATGCGTTAAAATTCTGTGAATAAGTCTTACGAATATAAGCATGACTATATTAATTTAATTTATGTGTTAAATAAATCATCTAGTATGCATAATTAAGAATTATCTATTTTTATTTGCTAAGTGCAATTATTATTTTTTATTCTTAGCATACATGATTAACAATTAATTTAATTTGCTTAGAGAAATTTAATTATTAGCATGCATAATTAGGAATTAAATTTATTTTGGTTAGTGCAATTTAATTATTAGTATGCATGATTAGGAACAATATGCTAAGTGCAATTTCAATTCCAAGCATTCTATGTGAATTAGGAATTAATTTTATTAGAGAATATGTTTCCAAAAAATAAAATTAATAAATAAATAATTATTAACTATGTTTTAATAATTAAATGGTGGTTATCAAAATAATTATTAACTCGTGAGGGTTGTCTAGGGCTGGTTGTTAAGTGAGACATTTGTGACTCCACCAGGTATCTGAACCCTTTACGAGCAATTGTAGCACTGTCTAAGCAGCAGATCGCCGAATTATAGTATGAGATCAGCTACCTGGGTGCTTACCGAATTGGTTAAGGATCCAATTTGAACCAATTCAAATTCATTATAGTTTTGAATTTTTCCATTAACTGTGTTAAAAGAAAAATGAATTGTTATACGTTAACAATTTATTTGTGTCAATTATTTTGGCTAGAAAAAAATTAAATTAAATTAAAAAAGGCTCTACAGCAAAAATCACTGAATTGTTACAATTAACAATTACATGTGCCAATCCATTTGGTTGTATGTGTTACTATATTTTTTTGCATGAATTTGTTTCAATACGTGAAAGTTAGACTTTCCTAAAAAAAAATTGGTTATGAAGGACGTAATTATTATGAGCCAAGAAACTTTTCGAACGTATAACATAATATGAAATTCTTCACAAAAAATCTAATTTAAAATTGGGCCTAATGTCCTTCTTAAAATATACTTGCAGAAATGGCACCCCCTAGTATGATAAACGAGCTCTCTTCCAGTGATAAGTTAATTGGATTGAAATATGACATCTGGTACAAAAAGATTAAGTATCTCCTGCATGGGAAAGACGTTCTTGAGCATATAACCATGGAAGAACCAGTAAAAACCTTACCAACCTATGAAACATGGGCCAAGAAGGATCATAGTGTATGCTATGCTATGTTGTAGTGCATGCATGATGACCTGATTTGCACGTACGATATAGAGACCATGTCCAAGTCCATATGGGACAAACTCAATGAGAAATACGGCCAAACATCATCTACAAGGCTCCATGCTTTGCACATAAATTGGTTTTAGTACATGATTTATTCTAGTCGATCTATACCTGAACACCTCTGTATCATGAGTGTCATGCTTCGCTATCTCAAGGCTGGAGGGATCGACAAACCTGAGTTTGAACAGGTGAATAATGTGATCCGTTCACTACCTAATGAAAGGGAATACAGACACTGGACTCCCTTCAAAAGTTTGATGAATGATAACGTGAACATCAAGACATTCGCTGACATATCCAAGCACCTTGAGCTTGAAGATGAGAGCTTGCGAGCTTCCGCCCCCTTGCCAAAGTTCTTGCTACACATAGGGGAAACCCTAAGAGAAACAAGAACCTTGGTAAGTCAGTAAAGAAGACTCAAAACTTTGTTCAAAGAAATAAAATCACTAAATAGCCCAAGGCTAATGGCCCCAAGAATATGACGCGTGTGAAGTGCTATAGTTGCAGAAAGAAAGATCACTACTCTCGGGACTGTTCTGAGCCTAAGATGGTACCTTACTATCCAAATAAAGCCAAATTATTCCTTTGCTTTCATGAATTAGTTGCTAACTCCTTTCCTAAATGGATTGTTGATTCAGGAGCGTCCAATACGTAGTGAATGATCGTGCGGGATTTGTCGAGTTTCATCGTTGTAGCACCAGAACACGAAGCATAACCTTGGAGAATGGCAGTGAAGAGGATTTCATCGGTATTGGCACCTACAACTTCTAGCTTCGTAACGGGAACACATTGTTGTTACACAACACAATATATGTGATGGGAGTCCACTGTTGTTTAGTTTCAATTGTTTCTTTGCTACAATTAGTTTTTTCATTTAATTTTCATTCTAGTGGATTGAAAATTGAGTACGGTGATGATGTTTTTGGTCACAGCTCATACAAACATGATTTTTGCATTCTCTATTTGGATAATATCTATAACAATTCTAGTAATTCATCCTTTGCCTTAGTTTCCAACAATGACATAACTTCTTAATTTGTTAAATGGCATGCTAGACTTGGTCACATTGGCCAAGATAGGTTAAACAAACTTAATAAGTGCAATCTATTAAACCAACTCACAAAGGCTAAGTTGCCTGTGTGTGAACCTTTCTTAGCTGGCAAGGCTAGCAAGAAGCCTTTGGGTAAGGCTTCTCGAGCCTCAAGTCCATTAGAATTAATCCATTCCGACATTTGTGGACCCATGAACTTGAAAGCACGCCACATGGCCTCTTATTTCATCACCTTCATAGGTGACTACTCGTATTTTGGATGCGTGTATCTTGTCTCATCGCCACGAAGCACATGATGTGTTCATAAGCTACATAGCAGAATTAGAGAACCAGTTGGACAAAAGAGTTAAGATTCTTCGAACTGATTGCGGTTGCGAATACCTTCCTGATTTGTTTAAAGAGTATTGTGATGAAAAGGGCATAGTAAGGCAACTTACCATTCCTTATACCCCGCAGCAAAATGTTGTTACGAAACATAGGAATTGCACATTGCTTGATATGGTTATGTCTATGATGGCGCAAGCCAACCTATCCATTAACCTTTGTGGAGTTGCATTGCTCACAACAACATACATCCTCAATAGAGTATCAAGCAAGAGTGTGCCCACCACTCCATATGAATTATGGAATGGGAGGAAGCCAACCTTGGACCATATGTGACCATGGGGTTCGGCGGACTATGTGCACAACCCAACCCATCAACATGGGAAACTTTGTCCAAGAGCAACCAAGAGGTACTATGGCATAAAATACCCAGAAATGGTGTTTATTCGATACCCAAAATATTCAAAATGCTATGTAATGTTCGATGGACACCCCAATGGGAGCATGACTGAAATTGACAGTCGCAATGTCGAATTTTGAGAGGATTAGCTCCAAACTATCGAAGAAATAAAATAGGATTGTCAGTTGTATGCGTAGCAACAAGATTTGCCACTTTCTCTTGGTATGGGGGAGAATATGTTTCAAACCACCCAGAATAGTGTGATCCCACCTTTTCTAGATGGTAACTTACCACATGAGGCACAAATGAAAGAGAGGTAAGTCCTCTAAACTTCATGCCTAATGAAAATGAAGGTCAACATGAAAGAGAGGTAAGTCCTCTAAACTTCATGCCTAATGAACGAGATCAATTTTAATATTTAGGCAATGACGATGTGATAACAAGCCCCACAAACCATAGGGTTAGTGGGAACAACCTTTCTCACACCGTCATCCCCATGAGCCAAAGGTCTAGTGGGAGCTGACCCCAAACAAGGCAAGTAGAAGATCTTGTTATCCGAAGGAGTGAACGTGGAAGAATTCCTCTACGATACTTTCAGATTGAGAAAAATGTATTCTTCTACGCTCCTTTGGAAGTAGAAGAGCCCACCTCTTATCAAGAGGCTATGGACTCATCCGATAGAGAAAATTGGCTAAGTGGCATGAAGGATAAAATGGACTCAATGTAAACAAATAAAGTTTGGGAACTTGTTGATCCACTACATCGCCAAAAACCGATTGGATGCAAGTGAGTTTTCAAAATTAAGCGTGGTGCGGATGGATCAATCAAAAAATTCAAATCCCGTTTGTGGCGAAAGGTTTTACCCAAATCGAGGGTATAGACTATGAAAAGAAATTTTCTTCTGTGGGGAGAATTGCCTCTATTCGCCTACTTCTAGCCCTGGTTGCCCATTTGGATCTTGAACTATTCCAAATGGACGTATAGACTGCATTCCTCAATGAAACACTTGAGGAAGAAATCTACATGGATCAACCTGTTGGGTTCATCTCAGCGGGACAAGATAACAAGGTATGTCGTCTTAAAAGATCTATATACGGACTTAAACAGTCTTCCAGATTGTGGTACTTCAGTTTTCATAAGCCCATTACTTTGTATGGCTTCACCATGATAGATGATGATCACTGCGCGTATGTACTAAAGATAAAGGAATGAATCATGTTTCTCTCCTTATAGGTCGACCACATACTATTGGCTTATAACAACATATGAATGATCAATGCCACCAAATAGTGGCTATCCTCTATTTTCGATATGAAGGATATGGGTGAAGCTAGGTATGTCCTAGGCGTGGAAATATGCAGAAATTGTTCTAAGAGAATGTTGGGTTTGTCCCAACAGACATATATAAACATAATCTTAGAACAATTCAGGATGCATTACTCTAAACCCATTGACACCCCTGTTGATAAGGGTCTTGCACTAAGCCTCAACCAATGCCCAAAAATAGATAAAGAAAAGAAATAAATGAACAATGTTCTTTATGCAAGCGCTATATGGAGTTTGATGTACGTTATGTTATGTACACGGCCAGAAATCTATTTCGTGTCATGTTAGTTAGATGATGACTTAATATGACACTACTAGTTACTTTCTGGTTGCACGACACATTTCTCGTCTGAAGCATTGGGAGATTTTGAAAAATATATTTTGTTATACGACTAATGTAGCCGAATGGGAGCTGTTAGACAAAATATATATGTTATATGTCTAATTGAATTAATTGTGGTAATTGATTTGTTTATTACCTACTATTAAGAATTCTAATTAGAGTAGTATTCTATTACCCTAATTAGGAGTAATTATTTGTTAATTACCTAATATTGAGAGTCTTTATTATGGTAGGATTCTTCCACCATAATTAGGATTGGACTCCGATCCCTCCCTATAAATATGGTGTTCAGTATGCCAATGTACACACAACATTATACATATTCTTATCTACTGAGACCCAGAAATATATATACAATTTCTCTCGAATTGTTGTCTTATCATCTGTGACGACGGAGATCTGAGTTTGTGGATTACAAGGAGACTCTGATAGACTCTTGTTCGTGTTCGTGATATAATAAACCAGAACAGTACGATTCTATATGCTTCCGCATACGAAACCGTTGTCGTATTTATTCATTATTATATTTGTTCTAATTAAGTCTACAACCAACAATGAGTCAACCAAGTTTCCCTCATATATTCATCAGTGTGCTCAATCAGTTAAAGTTGTAGATCATCGTTTGGTTCGGTGGGGTTGTTCCCTGATTACTGTAAGTTGTTCCTGGCAATCGCAGTCATAGAGGTTAGGGCAACTACAAAAGTATCACGACCCAACTCAGTTTCAAATCGATCCTAGTTTTCCATTCTAATTGTCGACTCTTTTGCATAAACTTTCAGCTCGTGTTGGCTGTCTATGTTCTAGTATTAGTCTTTTTGCTATTTTCCTATGTTTTCATAATTTGTAGGCTATATAGCCGATGGCATCAGTTTTTTGCAATCTGGGCCATTCCTTAGTATTCAACCCAATCTCTGGTGGGCTAATATTTCTCTTAGCGTGCCAAGCAATTAGAGGTGTACCTGAGACCAAGTTGTACCTCTGTCCAGGCCAGCTGTCCATACCTGGTTTTCTTCCACAGAAGATTGTGCCTATCTGTAGGGGTGGAACCTATTTTCTAGGCATACTGTACTTTCATCAGGAATATTGCTTCTGCTGTTGTTAGACGACTCTGCTATGAACCTGACTTGCATCATAGACCTGCTGCCATATGTGATTGGTGGGGCCTTAAATCTAGGACTTTGACTTTTCTTCACTTTGTTTGCTGCCGGAGAGTCACCAATGATGCTCCCATAGCTTTCTGGTGAGGATGAGCCATCATATTTTTCTATCATACTCTTCCTATCAGGATTTGGGTACAACCATCGTCCTTCTATAATGTTAGTCCAAAAGGTTAGTCCCTCAAATATTAGAGGAGTTCCATAGTCTATCTTTGTTCTAGTTGCTATTTTATAAGCATGTAAGCCTACTTCATAGTCTTTCGAGCCAAAGTTAATCCTTCCAATTGCAGGACTTTCCAGATGCCTGACATCAGCCAAGTGAAGAATTTTACTGTCCAGCATGTGGATGGTATCCCCTATAGTGAAACCCTGCGAGTCCCCTTTTGAGCAACTATTGTAAGTTTCCAAGGCTCCAAATAGAATAATAGATATTGTAAGTGGTCTCTTCCTTAACCAAGAAATTATTGATCATCTCCTCCACTATCAATTCTCTCAATAATTTGTGGAAAATAAAAGAGTTTGAACGGTAAATACACGGTAAATTGGAAAAAATGCACTTAATTTCATCTATTTTTTGGTAGAGTTGGTTATTGTAACATGTTTGGATATTCAGTTTGATAATTTGGCAGATTATTTTTGTGGTTTAACTGAACATTGAAATGCTCTGCAAACAATTTTTGGTCATGGAACAGTAATTAAAATATAAAGCATCAACAACTGGGTGAGTGTCAGCAGATCAATGTTGTTGTAGTTATTAAATCTTTGCTTAATGGACTATAGCAACAATCTCATGACTACGATACTATAAGGTGTGCAAGCAGAGATGGATTTTCTGACACTGTAAAGACTCTTGTAGCCATTACTTGGCAGCGCTGACTGTCACTGGATTGATACTGAGTAGACCCCCCCATCTCATCTCATTCGGTGTGAGAAGATCTATGATCCCTGTACTTTTTTATTTTTTCCTTTTTGTACTTTCTTATCTCTTGTAATAAAGTTGTACATTGTTAATCATGTATGATCTCTCCACGATGTCACCATCAGCACTGATGCAGAATTCTATAAAACTACCTATGTCAGTGACCACATGGGAAACACATGAGGCCTAGCTATCCAACCCAAGATTCATCTCAATCCATCCTACACAGTTGCACACAAAGTCAAACAAGAAAGTGTATCACCAAAATAGAAAGATGTCTTCTATACACTAAATACTCAAAGCTCTCTATAAGAATTGTAAACACTGCAGAATTAAAGCAATCATGATTCAATGGAGCTTAATAATGTCTTCTTCTCAAAACATTTTGCTCACTCTCACTCATAACTACACTACTTAAAATTAAACACAACTCAACACCAGATTTTAAGTACATTACCATGGTATCCGAGCCATTCAATGGTTTCAACTACCTCTGATTGATCCTCCACTATTCTCCTCCTGTGTTTTATGGTCTTCTGTTGCCTTTATTTTCCTTGCTCTAACTTTATATTATTCCCCTTACCTGCTTAACTCTTTCTTCCTTCCACGTGGCTCTCCCGGATTCCACCACTTTTCCTCCAACATATGCTGAATATTCTCATCTTGTTACTGCCGAGTTATCTCCTTCCAATTTTTTCTTTTGGCGGAATCAAGTTTGTACCCTTCTTCAACATCATGGCCTCTTTGGTTATGTCGATGGCACCACTTATGACCCTCCCCAGTTTGATCCCGCTGACAACACCAAGCTTAATCCTGATCATCTTCGTTGGCAGTCCATTGACCAGCAACTCTACTCACTCCTCATTTCTTCTCTCACTGAAACAGCTTTGGTGTTATTCAAGGCCAGGACACAGCCCTGGATGTTTGGGTTACTTTATAAATAGAGTTCAGCAGTTCTTGACCCTCTCAAGAGGTTGGTCTCCGTGATGCTCTCTAGCAGCTCCACCATGGTCATCTCTCTGTCAAAGAGTATTCATGCCAGTTCTCTCCCTCTGTGATCAGCTGACTGTTTTGGGTTGGCTTGTCTCTCCTTTAGACCTGAGCCAATGGTTCTTGCGAGGTTTTGGTATCGACTTTGCCGCTTTTGCCGGATCGCAACTCTCACATGACCCCTTTGTCTCCGTTCACAAAATCATTTCTTGTGCGGAGAATTTTCATGCTTTATATCATAGAATAGCGGATGACCCTACTTCCCATGCCCTTGCCTTCACGTTTGTAACTCGCCCTCCCCTATCTGCTGTTCCGGCCATCTCTCCGGCAAACCTGTGTCTCCCTCCTGGTTCCTGATTCAAACCTTCTCCTTCCAACCCCTCTTCACTTTCCACTCCTATGGTACAACCCGTGTCTACCTACACAAATTCGTTCCTATTTTCGCATCCATATCCATACACAAACCTGTCTCACTACACCCCTCCTCTCGCTCCCATTCCACTCCCATCCTCCTCTATTCCCTCTCATCCTCCTCGCCCAAACCTGTCCTCTCATCTCCATGATTCACCCTGGGGGCCGTGGTCGAGGAAGAGGTGTTCAAGAACCTTGGTGCCAAATTTGTGGCGAGTATGGCCATTATGCAGACAATTGTAGATTGAGGTATGCGCCCCTTAAGTTCTCCGGCACCACCGCTCATCTTACTGTTGTTGTCTCTCCCAGCAGAAATAGTGTTCCCGATCTCGAGTATTTTCGATTTGGGGATTTTTGTGCCCCAAAATCGATCGGACATGAAGTATATGGGTCGTCCTCTTATTTCTTGATGAGTGGTGCGGTTGGGCCGCCTGGAGTTATTTCTGGCCCAGTTACTTTGCCAGGTTCTTCTTATGGGCCTCATGGACAGATGGTTGCTGGATATGGGCCGCCTGCTTATTCTATGATGGGTCCCGCCTCTCATAGTCTACTTTTTGCAGAACCGACTCCCTCTACAACCCCTATTTTTCATGATGGTTATCAACCTCAGGCCCATTCGGCCGTATTGCAGCCTTCTCGGCCCTCTGCTTCTGTGCTCTCTATTGGACTTGGCCTCTCTTCTTTATTTGTTGGCCATCCTTGTATGGGACCTCCTACGGTGGGCACTTATCCGGGACTACCACCCTTATGTGTTGCTTCTGCTCCTGTTCCTAATGCTAGTGGTCCTTCTTTCTCTGATTGGTATATATGCACTGGTGCCTCCGCTCACATGACCTTCTCCCCGGCTACCCTTGATCAGATTGCCCCTTACTCAGGTCAGGCTCGTGTGATTGTTGGTAATGGTGATTCTTTACCTATCACTCATGTTAGTTCTGTTTCCACCGCGTCTTTATCCTTGCTTGATGTACTTGTTGTTCCCTCTCTTACTAAACATCTTTTATCCATCAGTAAATTAACCTCTGATTTCTTCCTCGCTATTACCTTCATTGATCAATGTTTTGTCATTCAGAGTCGTCACACGGGATAGGTGGTGGCCACCGGTTGACGTGATGGAGGTTTGTACGTACTTGAACGCAACACCCCTGCCTTTGTCTCATCTATTTCGGGCCGTCACCTTCGTAGTCCCTTTGATTTATGGCATGCTAGATTTGGCCACACTTCATCTCATATTGTATTTTTGTTGCGTAGACAAGGTCATATTACTCTTATATCTTCTCCTTCCTCCCCACATTTTTGTGTATCTTGTGAGATGGCTAAAAACCATCGATTACGTTTTGTAGCAAATGAACATCGTACCTCTTGGCCTCTTGCATTAGTACATTGTGATCCTTGGGGGACTTCCTCTGTTTTTTCACTACATGGCTATCGATATTATGTGATATTTGTAGATGATTTTACTTAATTCACTTGGTTTTATCCCCTCCGTCATAAATCTGATTTTTTTGATATATTTATCCATTTTCAAACCGTTGTTGAAAAACAACATTTTGTTTCCATTCAAAGATTTCAAAGTGATGGTGGTACTGAATTCACAAATCATCGATTTCAAACTCATCTTCAACATCATGGCATTCATAATTTGATCTCCTGCCCTTACATTTCTGCTAAAAATGGTCACGCTGAGCGCAAACATCGTCATCTTACTGAAATGGGTTTCACTCTCCTTTTTCACTCCCATACTCCCCTTATCTATTAGGTTGATGTGTTCAGTACTGCAACTTACATCATCAATTGGTTGCCTTCACCTCTCCTGGCAGGTATCTCTCCCTTTGAGTTACTTTATGATCTTTCTCCTCGATATGATCACTTTCACCCATTTGGCTGTTGTGTCTTTCCTTACTTACGTGACTATGCCCCACATAAACTTGCCCCTAGCAGCTTCCCTTATATATTCCTCAAATACAGCTCCTCTCACAAAGGTTTTCGTTGTCTTGATCCCTCCACTTCTCGTGTATATATATCTCGTCATGCTCGCTTTGATGAGCTCTCATTTTCCTTTCAAAGCTCTTTCCCTCTTCCTTCCCTCTGTGATCTGAATATTTCTGTCTCTCTCGACCCTCATGAATCTTCCTCCTTCTCCCCCTTCCTCTTCACCTCCTGTTGATTCTTCTTCTCCTTGTTCTCTATGCCCTCCTCCTACTTCTCATTTGTCTTCTCCTCCTCTACCTCCTTTACCCTCCTCTCCTGCCCCTGATTTGGGTGTCTCTACCTGTGTCACTCCCCTTCTCCTGCCCCCATCACAACTTCCTCTCTACCATTACAATCCACCTCTCCTATGGCCCCTCCTCCCTCCTTAGATCCTTCTTCTACTCTTAGCTCTCATCCCATGGTTAATTGTGCCAAAGTTGGTGTATTTCGTCCTCATATACTAGTTGATTATTGTGATATTGTTCCACCTGGTTTGCTTACGGCTCTCTTGGCTTCCACTAAGCCTCATGGTTTTTGCTCCGCTGCAAAAAATCCCTCCTGGATCTTTGCTATGGATGAGGAAATTGCTACTCTTCATCAAAATACCACATGGAAACTTGTCCCTCGTCCTCCTCAAGTCAATGTTGTTGGTTCCAGATTGGTCTTTAGGACCAAGTATCTCTTTGATGGTTATGTGGATCATATTAAGGCTCGCCTCATTGCTTGGGGCTTCACTCAGATTCCTGGTCTTGATTACTTTGACACCTTCAGCCCCGTTGTGAAAGCCACCAATGTCTGTATAGTTCTCTATTGCCACTTCTCGTGGTTGGTCTCTTCGACACTTGGATATGAAAAATGCCTTTCTCAATGGTTATCTGGCTGAGGATGTCTACATGGAGCAACCCTCTTGTTATATCAATCTTATGTTTCTTGATCATGTCTGTCATTTGAAGAAAGTTATTTACGTTCTCAAGAAGGCTCCTCGTGATTGGTTTAAGCGGTTTAGCACTTTCTTAGGTACCCTGGGTTTTCTTTGCACCCGTGCAAACACCTCATTATTCATTTTTGCCCGTGGCTCTTCTGGATTGATTTGTTCGTCGTTTGCGTGCTGAGTTTGCTCTTAAGGATCTTGGTTCACTTACCTACTTTCTTGGTCTTGAGGCATCCTCTATTGATGATGGTCTATTTCTCAGTCAGCTCAAGTATGCCCGTGATATTCTTGCTCGAGTACAACTTCTAGACAGCAGCCCGGTTAGCACACCTATGGTTGTCTTGCAGTATCTCTCTTCTGCTGGAGAACCTCTAGCTGACCCCATGTTGTATCGCTCTCTTTTTTGTGCTCTCCAGTACCTTACTATCACTCGACCAGATCTATACTATGCAGTTAACTCCGTCAGTCAGTACATGCATGCTCCGACTGATCTTCGTCTTCAGGCTCCAAAGCGTATCCTTCAATATGTTTGTAGCACCCTCTACATGGGATTACGCTTCACTGCCTCTTCATCCTTCAGCTTTGTCATTGCATATTCTGATGCTGATTGGGCCAGTTGCCCCGATACTCTTCGCTCCACCTCAGGCTCTGCTTCTTGGTGACAATCTAGTCTCCTGGAGTGCCAAGAAATAGCCTACTATTTCTCACTCTAGCTGTGAGTCTGAGTATCAGGCCCTTGCGACTGTTGCTTCTAAGGTTCTTTGGCTTCGGCACTTGCTTCATGATCTCGGTATTTCTGTATCTCATACACCGGTGCTTCTTTATGATAACAAGGGTGCTATCTTTCTCAGCACAAATCCCTATTCTCACAAATGGGCCAAGCCTATGGAGCTAAACTATCATTTTATTCGGGAATAGGTCCTTGCTGGTGTTAGCCAGACCCAATTTGTTCCTCTCATCTTTAGATTGCGGACATCTTCACCAAGAGTCTTTCTGAGAGTTCTTTGAGTTCTTTCGTTCCAAGCTTCATGTGCAGTATCACCGCACCATCAACTTGCGGGGGGTGTTAACCATGTATTATCTCTCCACGATGACACCACCACCACTGATGCAGAATTCTATAAAGCTACCTATGTTAGTGACCACATGGGAAACACATATGGCCTAGCTATTCGGCCCAAGATTCATCTCAATCCATCCTACACAGCTGCACACAAAGTCAAACAAGAAAGTTTATCACCAAAATAGAAAGATCTCTTTTGTACACTAGATACCCAAAGCTCTCTATAATTAATAAAACCAAATTTGAAGGACATTGTCATGCATATTCTTTATTATTAATAAAATTTGCTTATCAAAAAAACAACCCGGTGAGTGTTTGTTCTGTTCCCTTGAAATTTTCCTTTTTAAATGCGTATATAACCAAAGTATCAAGAACAAGAAAACCTGCCTCACAATCGATGATTTAGCAAGCAGAGGTGACTTAAGGGTCTTTCAAGTGATCAATTTCGTGAATTGTAGCCATGGCAGGGGTAATTTTTGACCGGTGAATAACGGTCTTCTTTGCTCCATAATTGGGATCAATCAACCACGACAATGGATTGATTCAGTGAAGCAAGGGACAAGTTCAAGGACCAATAAGACTGGAGGAGGATGAATCATTCAGATTGGAAGGTGAAGATAAAGGGGAACCAAAAATCAGCCTGTCTTTAAGTTCTTTCAAAGGCGGCGTGATAGGTACTGTCTGAATTTCAATCTCATCAGCCCCCAGCACCGGAAAGAACGAAGAGAGTTCTGGGGAGAGAGAAAGGATAGAACGGCGAGAAGAAATCTCAATTAGGGTTGGATTGTTGGTTTTTTATGAGTTGAGGGTAAAATGATAATAAACCAGGGTAGTATGAAGTGGGTATTACTAAAAACCATTTAGTCTTTATTTAGGTAGCCGGATTAGTGCAATCCCGATTGGGGATAACTTTAGCTCTACTTAATGATAACTTATTCTATCCTCCATTTGGTAGCATTTCACCAGTATAACGTTTAATTCGAAATCCAACGCTTGGTATCTGGACAGCCAACACGGGTAATCCTTTAATTCATTAATTTAATATCGAATTATGTTATTACCCTCCAATACAGGTATAAAAAGTTTCAAGATTCACAACAACTCTACTTGATCACAACATTCCTGTTGTTTTTCCTCTCATTGTTTTCTCTGTTATTCCTTCTTCTCCATCAACTCCATGGAAAAATCCAAACAGACAAATTCTTTTGGATTTTTTAGCACCATTGTCGTCATAAACTTTGAGCACCATTTTCGCCACAAAGAGACATTTCCAAATGAATGTTAAGTCAAAAAAGAATTCTTTAAATTCTTTCCGAAATTCCACACGCACATTGCTGCAGACCTTTTGCAAGAAATGGAAACCATGGCCCAGACTCACTCATAACAAATTGAAGAGTTTGCAAAACTTGTACATTTTGGATTGTGATGATGAGAAACTCATGTATCTATAAAATCTCCATGTGCATTTTCTGACAAGATCAACCAAGATTTTTTCTTCTTGAGTATTTCTCCCAGAGTTTGAGAAATACAGTTACATATCTCAAAATATGAAAACCATCCATGAATTCCAAAGATGAGATTTCGAGCCGTACTGTGTTTGATTTTTTCAATTCCGCAGGATTCAAACAAATGGACGGAGAACGAAAGGAGGGTTGCAACTGGTATTTATATCTAGTATTTAGTCATAATAAAATGTGAAAAGTCAGGTCAAAATTGTCATAATGTAGGCTAAATGCAAGATTCCGCAAACCCTGCGTCGTAGGCGGGACAAAAAATGCAGAGTAATCATGGAGTAATCACTGCCCGCGATGTCATCCATCGGGCAGGGGACCACACCGGATTGGATAGCAAACAGGTTATAAATAAGGATAAATATAAAAATATTCCACATTATCCACCTCTCTACTCGAATTTGGCCCGGTACGTGGGTTGTGAGCGATATCCATAGGACCCCCAGGGATTAGTCAATTACGACTGTAATCGGATACCCTGGGGTTACCCAAAAAAAAGGTTATCACCATCCTAAAATCCCTACCCAATGAACCCTTAAGGTGCAAATCAATATTCATATCTTGCGGTTCATCAACAGGCAAAACATATATTGTCTCTTGAACAAACCAATCTGATAATGACATGTGGACCACAATAATAGAATAAATTTACATTTTCGACATAATCTCTAGATCAAAAATAGCAAATTGTAGGTTAAATCACACATTAATTTGCTTAATCATAATTCATCATTAAGCATTCAAATCAATACAGATCAGACCGGTCCCATGTCAATTATTCGACAAAATTCCTTCTATGTATCAATCAAGTCCTGGTGGCTCAAGTGATGAGTGACTATACCTCACAACTGTGAGGTCCAGGGATCGATACCCACCTGGGTCGCAAAACGGAAATGGCCTCTTTGTATGTATAATTACAAGGGTAAGGCCGCGTACTTCAGACCCCCAGACCCCAACTTAGTTGCAAATATACTGGGTAAAGTTGCATTGTAAGTTGCGTAGTTAATAGATCTCATATCTATAAGCTGAATTCCAATACAATTAAAACTCTAATAAGGAATATTAATTCAAGTCAACACTAAAATTTATATTAGGTAAACTCCGAACAATCACCCCATTGACTTGAATTCTTTTATACAACGGACAACTTGATTTTCTTCTCCAAGCAACCCCTAAAGGTAGCTCCACGGTGTATACCAATCAAGCTCGTCTTGAACTTGCCAGCAGAAGAAGACTTCATCATCATATCCATGGGACCAATATGATTCACAACAGTAGAAAAATTCATACTTCCCTCATCTCACAGAGAGTCTTTGTGTTTGCTCAAAACACGATCATGTTCTCCAACAAAGATGAACAATGCTCAGCATATCCTCTTCATCACACCACTTTCACTCTTGCAACAAAAGTATATTATAGATCTTGGAACACTAGTTGATACTCCCAAGTCATCATTAATAAGCTACCACAAGCTTTCAAGCTACCATGACGCACGGTACAAGCTTCCATGAGCCTTCCATAACTAAAAAACTTTCCAAGCGCTCATGACTTCTCAACAACCATGGTTTCAAGCTACTTGAACTTTTATTCCAAGCTTTACCGATTTCTTGTCTTGTTCAATTATCCATTTGCTAAAGATCAACATCTGTTAACCCACATGTCAAGATTTCCTTCCTACAAACTTAACCCAAACCAAAAAGGTTATCTCGCCATACCATCTTGAAGATAAACCGAGTAGCTTAACAGTTTCTCTTAGATATCCCATTTATAAATCCAAGTAAACATGAATACCAAATAATATTTTGGAACACACAATAATCATAAATACTCAAATAATCAGCCAATTGATCAATCTAGAAAATTACAATAAAGCCTAAATTCGTGCAAGAATTTGTCCACAATTCGCCCCCTACACTGAACAATCGACCACCACACCTTAGGGATTTTCTTCACGTTTCATGGGCTTTCTAATGCACCAAAATCGCAGAGATTGGGACTATAGATATCTAGAAATCAACGGTCAAAGTTGACATGTTTCTTTGCGGATAGTAGTGAGTTTCATCAAATTCAATGAAATCGAGACCCTTCCCGAAAACACATGACAATGAAACTACAGGGCTATTTTTCTCTTTCAATGGGCTTTCAAAGAAAACCAAGATCATATTGATCGGTGTCCTAAACCTTTGGTAATCAAATGTCAAAGTAGCAGCAACACTGGTCTACGCGAAATATTTACTCAAAATCTTCCCTTTTTTTCTTTAACAAATCTTGTGTCCAATAATCATAAATCTCATGTCCCAAATCATCAAGACCTAAAACTTGAAACGTAACCCCAGATTTCCTAACTTAGGCTCTAATACTACTTATTGGAAAATATTTTAGATTTTGAAATGGCGAAAAATAAAGAATAAAGCAACAACATCAGATTTACATTATTTGGCCTAAAAGCCTACGTCCATGAGAGAATAGGGGAATTTCTTCTAGTTATTCTTTGTCTCATTTATATCACAAATATTTGGGGAAATAATCCACTATAAAACAACAATATTGTGATACAAATGAGACAAAGAATAACTAGAAGACATAGAGAAAACTTATCAACTCACGGAGACACAGAAAATCATATCTCAAGTCTCACATCCATCTATTTTCTCTCACAAATATCCCTTTATTTTTGCCTATTTATCAACCTTAGAGTTAAGAGATAACATATTTATAAGTAAAAAATCTAATATGGTTAAGAAATATTAATTTAAGTCAAATGCTAAAAGTTTATATTTGTTAAATTCCTAACAGAAGATTGCAAAATCTTGAATGCCCTATGCTCTTTCAAAAATTTAGGTTAAAGTGGTTAAAGGAAGGTGATTCAAATACAAGGTTCTCACGCCTCAATTTGATAGAATATAAGAAGTTCAAATTAAGGGCTTATATTTTGACGAGGTGTGTGTTAGTTAGTGACCTAGAGCACCAATTATTTGATGGTGCGCTTGTTAGTTTCATGTATACTGAATGATATATATCATTTTAATCCTTGAGTTTGGTATATATTCTGGATCATTTGGGTTGAGGATTCGAATTGTGAAACTCCATGAATTAATCAAAACTCTAAATTAGTCTCTAGTCTCAAGTCATTAGCAAAGAACAATTAGATAACTATATGGACTAGCATGTGGATTAATGGATAATCATGTTTCACAGATCATTGATACGAGATATCCATTTAATCACATGAAATATGAGTGTACGGGGTACATGAGTATTGGACTTGACCTATATTTACTTGTTGTATGGATTGTGTTTGTGTCATCAACAAAGTTATATAGTATTAATTCAGTTATCTGATATATTCATAATTCTGGGTGATGAATGTGTATTACGTGAGGTTATCAAACACTCCTTTTAACCGAAGAGTTATAAAGGTAAGTTTTCCGAGTATGCACGATTCATGCTGGAAGTTGTGGAATATCAAGATGATACTTTTATCCATCTCATCTCGGATGAGATTATTAATATCCCTGGTGCCCTTGATGCATTAATAATTGTTATGCATGCATTTGTGATTATGGGATAGTCACATATTAGCAATTATGTACTGAAGATTAAGAAAGTAATTAATGATCAAGGATGACATATTCCTACGCTTGACGTTAATTATTGGATATTAAGTAACGAAAGAATTAATACTAAATGAGATTAAAGAATCACGATTTATCTATATTAGATCGGATTATAATGCATTGCTAGATCCCGCTTATGATTTATAAATTAATGAGATTATTTTATTACCGATTTAGATATGGATCCTACTGGGTCGTTTTCTTTGGCAAACTTAAATATTAAAAAATAATTATGTGATACATAATTGACGGGTTTCACGGACGAAAGCGAATTGGATTTTGGTGGGACACGAACCTAGTCCAATTACAATTTATTGCAATTGGGCTCAATGAGATTGAGCCCAAAATGCTTAAATTGTGTATTGGGCTCGAGTGAGAATCGAGCCCAATAGACGTGTTAATTGGGCCCAAAACCAATTGAGCCCAAATCAAAGAAAAATAAGGCAGTGACTTCGGTCGAATGAAATGAGAGATTTCCGTAACGTTCACGGGAGTGAACTTCGACCGAAACTTCAACTGAGAAGAAAACTTGCTCGAGCGACGAAATTCCGTCGAGCTCGCCGCCACTTTTAAGGCTCGTTGTGGTCTAGCAGCCGCTTTCAAGTTGCCAAGGAGCGCTCTTGGTGGAGAACC
Organism: Pinguicula moranensis; assembly: GCA_028565015.1. Taxonomy (NCBI): domain Eukaryota; kingdom Viridiplantae; phylum Streptophyta; class Magnoliopsida; order Lamiales; family Lentibulariaceae; genus Pinguicula; species Pinguicula moranensis. Next base: position 17,983 of record JAOWBN010157716.1, read on the forward strand.
TCTACTTTGAGGTTTCGTGGTTCACGGTTTCCATTCGATTCGCACGGGTTCTTCGACTCCAGCCAAATTGAGGTAAGTTTTGCTAATCTCTTGCTCATTGAACATGAATCAAACGCTTTTAGTGGCTCAATTCCATGTTGGTTTTGGATTTGAAATTTTTCGAAATTTTTTTCGACATCGAGCTCGAATCCGACATAATTAATATAATTCATTTAAATTATAATAATCATTAAAATTTATTTAAATTATTATAATAATTAATTAAATTATATTAATTATCATATTAATTAAAATTTATTTAAATTATTATATTAATTAATTAAATTCATTTAAATTATTATATTAATTAATTAAATTCATTTAAATTATTATATTAATTAATTAAATTTATTTAAATTGTTATATTAATTATTTAAATTTATTTAAATTATTTCCCCCCTAAAAAAAAAATTTTGCCACCCCCCCAAAAAAAAAAAAAATTCTGCTCCCATCCTTGGGACTAGCCAATGGAGAACCATCTAAAGAG
>JAOWBN010157825.1:0-18505 GCA_028565015.1 Pinguicula moranensis
AGTCGGCGGGCCGAAAGCCCAAAGGATACCCCGCTTGTGATCGTGGTCTGGCCATTATTACCTAGCAAAAAAAAAAATAACATTGCAAAATTAAATCTTTATAAATATGAGCTAAGCCATTCTTCATAAAGAATAATAAAGACGAATCAGCTAAACATAATAATGTCAGAATTTATTATTTAATGAACGTGAACTGGAAATATTAATATGCAACCTCAGTGTCACCCCCGGGACAAAGTCGTGCTGCTGAACTTGAAATATATATAGAGAGATGACGCATCAGTCTCTTGTTTTCATTCAATATCAATATATATATATATATATATATATATATATATAAGTTGTAGCAACCGAAATTTTTAACGGTTAAAAATGTAATTTTTTCAGGTTGGAACTGTAATAAAGACCATACAAAAAGTTAAAGACCATACAAAAAGTTTACTTTTTCCTAGGAGTGTCCGCCGGTTGTCGGTATTGTTGGATAACCAACACGCCACCCCTGACGCCACCGAAAACTGACGGTGATCGATGACAGAGGATATTTCTGGTTCCGATAAATTATAGGTGACGCTATAAGGTTTGTAATCTGTCGACGATCAAGTCGAGTCAGCTCCTAGCCTAGAGGTCGTCGTCGCCCCTCCATATTTTTCTCCTCGTCCTCGGCTCCTCTCCTCTCCTCGTCCTCAGCATTCAGGTACTGGTTGATAGAACTTTCAACTTTCATTGCTTCAATTTTGATTATGGTTTACCCACTTTCTGTGGCGATCGCCGGTCGGTTGGGATTTGGACTTTCAAGTTGAACCGTTTATTGTTTAAATTTATGATTTAGTGGTTGATTTTTAGGTTTACCGATTTAGGATTGAATGTAGGGTTTAGGGCCTTGATTTCTAGCTTACTAGTTACGGATTATCAGTAAACTTTAAAGCTTGCTTCTTTAAAACTTGGATGATTGAGCCGTTTATGGTTTACTGATTACGGATTATCATTATCAAGTTTTTCTTGACTTGAGTTTTACTAACACTCTTCTTCCTGGCAGAGATTTTGTAAACCAATTTGGAGTCTCTTAGAGGTCAATACTCGATTTTTTATACCGTTCGAATGCAATCCACAACCACAACGTACCCAGTATATTCCCAACTAAGTTGGGGTCTGGGGGGTCAGATGTAGGCGGCCTTACCCTTGTAATTACACAAAGAGCCCGTTTCCGTTTCGACCCAATATGAATTGCGCCATTTGATATTTTGAGTTCCAGCAAATTCACTAAACAGAAGCCCTGGAATTTAATAGAGCCATTTTGCTCTAGTCCACTATTAGCACAAAGCTAAAAGAATTGTCAATAATGACTCTTCCAGCTCCATTTGCAACTAATTAGACTTAATTGCTAGGCCCATGATAAACATAAATAAGATGTGGGCCTAATATTAATTAGGCCCAACACTCCTGTACAAGATAAGCGTGGAAAGCACACGTGAAGATTGGATAAAACAGTCAGACCAAGAGTGAACGGCCCAATAACTAAGGTCTTGGCCCAATAGTAAATGGCCCAACAGTTAAGGTCATGGCCCAAGGACTCCATTTTTTTGGGCCAGGCCAACGGCCAAAACCCTTTTTTTTACAAAATACACGGCCAAAACAATTACAAAACCCTAACAAAAAAAATACAATCCGCTGCTTTAATCTTCTTCAGCTTTTCCTTTCTTCACAATTTTTCTGCTCAAGCTAAGGGGGGAATTTTTCTCCATTCATTCTCCTTCATCCTTCAAACCGGGCACCTTCTTTTCGAGATCTGTAGACATAGCATCCCATATCTGAATTCTGCCATGGCGGTAGTGGAATTCTTCGGGATTCCAGGGACACGGTGTCCCAGAATCAAATATCATGCGGCGGCGCATGGCGGTCACGTGCATATAAATTTTGCAAGATATGAGTTCATGCGGCCGAATCTGCAAAAAAAAAACATAAAAAGAAAACCATATCTGCATAGATTTGAGAACCGCACAAAGCCGATAAAAGAGAGAATAGAAGAAAAAAACGAGATCTAAAAGAGAAAATAGAAACAAAGAAGGTAAGGCGAATTTCCAGCCAAATAAAATAGAAGAAACAAAAAAAATTGCAAAAATAAAGAAACGGGAAAAAACTGCATCAGATCTAGATCCCATATCTGCGAAGAAAAAAAAACAAAAATAACGAAAATACAAAGGAAAAGCAGCGGAATCATTAAGAAATTCAGGAACAATAGGCGGCTAAACCTTGTTCTTTAAACTTGCTCCGATACCATGACGAGGTTAGATAAACTAAGGGGTTTAGGGGTGGCTTAGTGTAAGCCATAGAAATGAGAAAACAGATCGAGTAGAGAGAATCCTACACGTTTCTTCAAAATCAGAGTGAAATATAATGAACAACACATCCTATTTATACTAACTAATTAGACCTAATGGGCTAGGCCCATAATATACTTAAATAAGATGTGGGCCTAATATTAATTAGGCCCAACAAATGCAAATATGGAAGTTTCAGCTTACCAAGTAATGGAGATTCATACACACAAACCAGACTAGGAAAGGTTTGCAGAGTGCGAACTCAATGAAGATAACCAAAAACCTTGCAGATTAGTGAAGATTCACACTATAAATGCTAAAACAAGTAGCTCTTGGGAGAGCAGCTGCTTCCAAAAATGAAGATGCATTAGAAAAATAGTCAAAACCCTTTTGCTTCTAATCCCTTTTCTAACTATAGAAGAATCCAAGTTCGCATTGATAAATGGAATGAAGTCATTAGGGTCAGTTTGGTAGCGGGATTAGAATAATCCCGACTAAAGTATAATTGCGTCATTGTTGTTGTATTTAAAAATCTCAAACGCCTTTGCTACATACCTTCGTGAGGTGTTTGGGATTATTGCAAAAACTTGAGATCTCTAATATGGTGTTTGATGTCATATGTTAAACATAATATAATTTCGCCACATCATTTATTAAATTAGTGATTTACTAATATAACCCCAAATTTTTACCCTACTTAAGCCTAACCTGAAATCATTCTATTTAAACCCTAGACGCAACCTCCCCATTTCTCCCATCTTCCACTCCACCCGATCAAAATATATCTGCGAAGAGGCCCACAATGTCGGATGATTCCATGGAGTAGCATGCCACCTCTTCTCCAATGACAACATCTAAGATACGACCGGACAACATCATGGAAATTTCCATCGAGATTGATCCACCAACTGTGAAATGAAAAGATCCCAAAAGTGGAGCAAAGCCCAAATGGGAGAAAGAGTTATTCCCTAGGTGATTGGGTTGACTCCCTAAGGTGCGAACTTAGAAGTTTCACGATAGAAAATGTCTCTGCTATGGGTATATAAACGATGTAGACGAAGAGGATGATTGTAAAGTCCAGTTGGTGGAATTCCCTGAAACTTTCCTGGATATGAGTTAGCATCAGCCGACGCCATTTTTGGATCTGAAGACAAGGATGATGATGTCGAAGATCCCTGATGTTGTTTATAGTTTTTACATACATGTTATTTTGTTTAGTATGTTGGTGTTTGGAAAAAAATTGTGTATTTTGCTTTCAGGTTTGCGTTTTTTTTTTCTCAAATCTAGATATTGTTTTTGTTATATGGTTTAATCTGCGGCTTTCACACATTTTTTGTGTTTGTCTTTTTTGTTGAATCCCTGTTTCTCTGTTTTTTGTTTGGTTTAAGATAAGGCGATTTAAGTGCAGTTAACGGGGGACCAGAAAAGAAGGCCAAGAACAATGCAAATGATACTATATTCTATGTCTACATTATTGATGCAGTGTTCTGTGATGCACTATGTCTGCATTGTGATGAAAATATTGCAAGTTGTTGATTGAGATGTGCATGGAGCTTCATAGTTCGATATCACATGTTCATTGAGCTTAAAGCTACGAAAACCTATCAGTAGTTGCTTCAAAAAGCAAGCTGATGGATCCACCTGCTGAAACACCTATGGCTGCAGCCTTAGCCCTTTACTATGCCAATCTCATCATTTTCATTGATATTTGCTCGCCTCATCGCATTTGACTAGCAATGATGCAAGAGATGATATGTACAAAGTGTTGTGAGTTAGCATCAGAACGACCATCAGGTTTCAACGAAAACCCCATGCCAAGACCCTGATTTCATCAGAGTATGACCGAAGTTGTACATCAAATAGATGATTTGTATAATACTTGAATGGTTACCGAGAACATAGCAAAGTTGCATCAACTTTTTTGGATGGAAATGAAACTTTAAACCGGCAAGTCCCAAGTCCCCAAATGGGTTTACAAAGAATATAGCAAAGCTACATGAAACCAACAACATCGTCAGCACTTATTCAAACAATAAAACGAACAATAGTTCAAATAAACAAAAATCAACATAAGTTTTGACATCGTCAAAACTTGTTCAAACCAAACCAAGAAACAAAACTTCAATTAGTTTGGCGCATTGGGTGCATCCATCTCCTTCACCCCACCCCACTTTCCCTTGAAGAATAGCCTCATCAAATCCTTCCTTCCTTCACGCCCTTGACTCTTCCAGATTGCATACTGTCTGGGGTGCAATACCAAGTGATTTATAAGTTCCACCTTATTCTCAAAGTTTTGGTTTGAAAACTCCTCCAAATTTCCAAAAATAACAGCTACCTTGTTCTCATCGGGCTCGTAGGGACATTCTTAAGTCTTAAACCATTGGGCTTCTTTGGTTAACATAGCATCCACTTTTGCAAAGGTGTCGAAGGCTTTGGTGTAGAAATGGTTCTGACTGACAACGACTATCTATCTCTTCTTCATGCAGTTGCCACTAGGCTCAATAGTTGAAGGTTGTGAGGTCGCAGCCTTTTCAGATGGATCTTCCTCCTTGTATTCGATAGTATTTCCTCCTCATTCTGCCTTGTCATTGGATACGTAGGCTTTTGCAAATCCAAATTCTCTGCAGTTGAAGAATAGTCTGCACATTGTGATCCTTGAGCCCAGTACTTGCCAAAGATTTCAAACCATTCATCATAATGGAGAATTGTTTTTCCTCTTAAGGCTAGGAAATTTATTGTTCACTTGCACCATGAACAAGACAGGATTGGGTGATAATTAATTAGGGTAAAAAAAAAACACAACACACTTTAACCTTGACTAGTTCCTTCCAAAGCTCGAGGTTATCTACCATATGGGTGTGTCTCAGGATTAATTGCAATGCCACTTTGATATGCAAACTCATTGAGGAGCCTGAATTCCATTCTCCATACATGAATCTTGTTCACAATATTTTTTTCCTCAATCCTTCTGTCTTATCCTCACATTGCACTTTGGGTGGAAGTTCTTCTTCCACCACACCCCTGGTTTGTAACCTTCCAATTTGAGTTCCTTCAATGCCTGTATCATGGCCATGTCCTCGTTCAGAGTGAAGTATACTTTATTTGTTGGAGAATTCTTGTTCCCCTTGCTTTCTTTCTCCGATTGAGACTTTCTCAATGGAGTAGCCAAGCTCTTAAATAATTTCTTCCCCTGTAACCTTGGCCTCGACCGAGGGTTTCTGCTACTTCTTCCTCTAGATCTTCGTTGAAGGAAAACCAATTAGCGGTGTCATCTTCCATATTTCTCATCTTAATACACATAAGAAAAAAAAAACAGAGATAGAGTATCATAGAACCAATAAATAACTAATAAATTATGCAAATAAAATTATCATGACACAGTTTGGTGATGCAACATAGACCCAACAAACAAATATTATTCATCCCCAAATAACTAAGAACTACAAGTGCATAACACAATAACACTATTCACGGATCAACCCTTAGGGGCACTTGGTACTAGCACTTGCACTGGATATATCGCTGCAGTTTGAAGATGACCGAAGAAGGCTGCACAGATTTTATCTGCCAAGTCATCTTGCTTTTGGTTCCATGCATGTGAGCATTGAACAGACTAAATATATTGTTCGTAGTCATCCATTGGCACATTGTACACACATCCTCAACCGTATTTCCACTTACCAATAATGGAGACACTATGCAGATCCTAAATCGTATCCCCACTTAACAACATTCTTTCCGTCACTTCACTCCCTAACCACATACATGCACTAATATTATTCTAGAGAGTAATCCATTTTCATAAAAAAAACAAAAAACAAAAAAAACATAGCAAAACGATCTAGAAATTGAAAATCGAGTACCCTAGCCCTAGATCTAAAATTATATAAATAATTTTAAATAAAAAAATGACGCAAACAACATACATGCCACATATTAATCTAGAAAGTAAACCATATCCATAAAAAAAATGCAGCAAAATGACCTAGAAATTGGGAACTAAAAACCCGAACCTTAGATCTGAAACAACCCAATCAATTTCAAATCGAAAATGATGCAAACAACATACATGCACACATATTAATCGACCTACCACTTTTTTCAAACACCCGTCCGATAGATTTGAAGCAAGACAAAGTAAATTCAAATCTAGAATTTAAAATCAAATATAAATTACACTATACAAAGATTTGCAAGAAAATCTCGAAGAAATTTTATCAACGTCGTAGTCAACACAGAGAAAACGTTGTGTAGAATGGACTATGTACGCGGGGATGTAAAGTGTACGGTCCAATCTATAGGAAAATGGGCAACAATGACCACATACCAGAATAAAACGTACATAAATTAAGAATCTCGGTCAAATTTACAAAACTTGTGGTGGATCTGGCGATTAGATTTTTGGAAATGAAACGGCACGAAGATGACTTCTGGAGCGGGGGAATTAGGTTTTGGTGTCGGTGGAGATTTTGGAGTGTATATTGGTGGCAAGGTAATTAATAGGATGTAAATGAGGGTAGCGAGTCATTTGGAGGCGGGATTGAAAGTGCTAAACGTAATAAGCCTTTGTTTTCTTGTATTGAAATTTGGCGCCAATATGACGGGTCGAGGGATTACAATCCCTCGATCTTGGAGAGAATATATGTGGGTACCAAATAGGTTATCCGTGTGAATTACTTACGAAATTCATCAGTAATCACTCAAGGCCCCTCTACCAAACTGACCCTTATAGAACAGAATAAACATGGTCATCTCCAATTTATATCTAATTTGTCCTGGAAAATACATAAGGTTTCCGCGATGCAATTGAAATTATATATATGTTTAATGGGAAAAAATGAATTACCATTGCCCAAGAATTACATTAGTCCACTCGATACATCTCTATCCTCATTCGAGAATATCGACCAAAGGGAAACAGATGGATTACAAATGGCAGACTAGATTTAGTGGAGTAGCGGTTTTCTCTTCAAGATTTGTCGATACAAAGATCAAATAGGCAGCCAACAAAACAATACCAATTGTTATTGCTTCAGTTGGAACGATTGTTTGAGTTTCTTTGTTTTGGTTTGCTGTAAATGATATGTTTAACACTTTGTTTGATGTGAGAATGAGAATGGTTTGATGGAAGTTAAGATAAGACAAGTTTGTAGATACTACCTAAATCCTTACCAAAATTGACTATTAACAAAATGAACTCTCTTTATCATAAGTGACACCAATATATGACATGCTATTACAACAGTGTATTTGCATGTCCAGATTTGGCCTGAGACACAATTTCATGCTTTATCCCATTTGGTATGGTTTGGTAGCGGGATAAAAGTTATCACACGTTTTTTTTTATAAATAGTGTGTTCCTTCAAGATTAGAAAACGCACAAAGTGTTTGGTATCCACATTTTCACGGTGTTTAGGATAACTCTTAAACTTTTCAAATTGTTTGATAATGTGTGATAATAATTGGATAATGCAGTCATGTCATTAATTAATAGCAAAATGTACCATTTTACCCCTCCCAGCCAGGCTATAGAAGACAAACCATACCATCTGTCCCCAAATTTCGTAGTCTGATAATTCAAATAGACGCTTTCAAAATATGAAACTAACTTCATTTTCATTTTCACATTCAACAAAGTTCTTTCTCTAGGTTTATGCTCGGATGCATGCGGAGGATAAGACCTACTCGATTAGGCCAACCCTTTTTGGCGTTTGATCTAAAAACCAAATTTTAATCTTCGACCTCGTTGTTGGTGGCTCCATACTAGAAAAACTCCATCTTCATCGATGGAGACCACGCTTTTCCAGAGATACCGTAGGGATTCAAACATATATTCTTGTCGGCCAAAAGGAAGATTGGTGAAACTAGAGTTTTATCGTCGGCTATTCTAATGTTGGGATTTACAAACTTTGTCATTTGCACATGACCCCAAAACCACTAATTACAAAGTAGTATTCTGCCCTATACTTTAATTTTTTGTATTGCTGCATGTTGCCTCCATTAACTTATTTGTATTATTTTCAAACATGGTTCATCCTTGGAGAATTTGGAATAGGGTGCAAGCTTGAATATTCTCCTAGAGTAATTGGTTGACCATTTAATGCAGTTGTAGCATTCTAGTTGTGCAACATTCTAGTTCTGATAGGTTTAATTCGGACCAGGGTCCATGTTAATTTAGCCGTAATGCATTAAATGCTACGGTTGTGTAGCATGTTTATTTTGAGCTCTTGGTTTTGTATCTTTTGCTGCAAATAACTTTTGATTTTTGAATGGATCGTCTTACGATTCATCTAGCTTTTGGGATGAGCATATCTTTTGTTATGTGTATATGTGATGATAGTTTCATCTTGTGATTCATCTAGCTACAACATTATAGTTTCTCTGCAATTTGATTGAACATAATATAAGAAAATGCTCTTGTTTGTACTAGATCCAAAACAAGAACAAATCATTAGAAATCCTTGTCCCAAAAACCACAACATTATGTCAACAAATGTTTTGCTCGTGCAAACACAAAGAACAAGTACTCATTAAGTTAAATAATGTTTCATCTGGTAGCCATAACACAGACCAAGTCTTAATAAGCATCACCATTCAGAGGGAAAGTTCATCATAATATGTTGCTTATGGCTTCACCACTCCCTACTTACCACCGAAGAACAATTTCATTATTGACTCGCGCCCATCAAGATTTAGATATTGCCATAAACAATAATACGTTTTGTGCAATAACAGGTGGTCTATGAGGTCCAACTTGTTCTCGAATGTCAGCGTTTCAAACTGCTCAAGATCCTTGAGTAGCCGAGTGGTCTTCTGCATTTTAGACTCCTCATCCTTCCTTGATTCAATCTCGAGTCTATCTTCCTAAGCCGTGAATAATTTCTCTATTCGTGCAAACATTGCATCTGCATGTTTCAGTGTTTAATGTGCCTTGCTATAGAATCTTGACTGGCTAGCAGTGAAGGTCTTGCTTTTCCTGTGACTGCTACTTGTCTTACAATAGCAGAAGGTTCCTTTTCATTCGTTGTTGTAGCGTTTTGTTGTGAAGAGTCTCCTCCTTCTTCATGTTCCCCAGTAGGCAAGTCGGCGTCCACCATATCAACTTCATCATCATAGCTTCAGATCGTTGATTGTTCATCTTCGGCATCATCGTAATCTTTTTCTCCTGACCCGTGTACCCGTGATTGGCTAAAGAAATAACACCAGTCCTCATAAAATGGAAAATATTTTTCTCAAATTGGTTTGAAATATTTATGAGTCAAGGCATGACTCCAAGGCACGGTGGTGCAAAAACTATCTTGTGAAATCTGTGGGGAGCTCATCCTTGAGAGCAATATCAAGAAGGAACTTCAATAGATAATGTCCCTATGGAGTAGCTCAATTATGTAGGAAATCAACAGAGATATTCCAACAATTTGAGTTCACCAATTTCAACCCGAGGAAGAATGATCATCCCAACGTTTCCTGGAGCAATAATCAGCATGTCCTGAACCCTCCAACCCAGAAACCTTTCCAGCCTCAACAATAGATGGTGAGATCGCCTCAAGGGATACTCCAACATTCTTAAATGATAACTTGATCACTTAGCCGGCATTAGCCGCTAAGAACAGTCAAAGACTTCATGGCACAACTAGACACAACTTCAAACGGTTTCATGCAGGAAACCAGAGCAAATTTCAAACATTATCCATGAGAAATTCAGAAGCACAAGTGGGACAACTTGCAAAATAGATTGCGGAAAGACAACAAGTGGCCATGCCAAGCACTACGGAGGTGAATCTAAAGGAACGCTGTCAAACTATAACTCTAAGAAATGGAAATGAATTGGTGGATACCCCCAAACATGTTCCCAATATCAAGGATTAATTTGATGCCTCTATTTAGATTAGGAGAAGTGCGCCCTATAAACATTTTGCTGCATCTGGCTGATTGATATATTAAGCAACCTAGAGGGATTATTGAGGATATCCTTTTCAAGGTGGACAAATTTATCTTTCCATCTGATTTTATCATTCTGGACATGTAGGAGGACCATGATATCCCTATTATTCTGGGGAGACCATTTCTAGCTATTGTAGGCGCCTTGATCAGTGTTCAAAGAGGAGAATTAGTACTCCGAGTTCAAGGGAAGGAAGTAACATTTAATGTTTTTCAGGCGTTGAAGCACCCAGACCACATCGAGAACTATTCAAGCATAGACTCTACAAAGTCTGTACCTCTTGCTGGGTATGAATATCAAAGGGATGATCTAGAAAAATGTTTGGTAAGCAGCAACCCTGCCATTGTAGAGGAGCCAGAAGTCGAATCATATGCAAATTGGTAGGAGGACAATGAAGCATAGACCAAAATTCATTTTGAAGAATTGGGAGAAAGACTAGAGTCTCACGTGTGTTCTGTTGAAAAACCACCTGATCTTGATAAAGAGCGTGTAAATATTGGCTGTAAAATAAGGTCTATCTCAATCGCTGACCGTCTTGGCATGTCAAAAAGTGAGGGAGATGAAAAAGGATTGAAAAATCGAATATAATAAGTTTTCAATCTTTGCATCGAGGATGGAGTCTTCACAAATGAAAATGGAGCCCCACATTCTCAATTATCCACCTCCTATATACGAGTAATTCCTGTATTGTGATGACCATGTGCAGAGATTCATGAACCCGATTTACATATGTTGTCAACTGGTGTGTATGTTTTCAAAATAAAATAGAGTCGAAAGGATTGCTTTGTGCATGAGGGTATTGCTTGAGGACAAGCAAAGGTTTAAGTTTGGGGATATTTGATAAGCTGATTTCGTACCAACTTAATGGTGATAATTATGTCTTAAACTTGCTTATCTTCACGGGAATGAAGTGTATTTTATGTCCATTTCTCGTGCTTTGATAGGAATTGATAATATTATGCACAAATAAAGTGATGAAGGACAAAGGATCTAAATACAGAGGCCTTGGCCCCAAAGATGGCAGTCGCAACTCTAGCCTGGATATCACAAGTTTGCATGGCGGGAAGAATGCCAAACCCTAAGCAGACCAAACATTGTAGATAGATAATTTTACCCTTCATTTTGTCTCCAAGCTTCTGACGGAAGCTACCCATTGAGTGAGAAGACATTTTGGTGTCAAGAAGTAAAATAAGCATGAAGATGGAGGGGGAAAAAAGTTGTTTGTTCGTGGAACGAGGGTTCAGTAGCTATCATCCAAGAGCAACGCTTCTGAGGGAGTTCTTAGACCTTATCACTGTTTAATTTAACTATGAACTTCTTAGTTAAACATTTTTGTGAAGTCCATGCCTTGAGCATGGGCTAAAGAAACCCCCATCTAGGGCGTGATGTAGCCCTTGATTCGCTTGAGAGAAATGTTGAATGTTAATCTTGTTTTCGACCGAACACATAATGAGATTGTTTGACCAACATTTGTAAGTTTACTAAGCATGGTAGGAGGTCGAGTGATACAAATTATGCTAGACATGGTAAAACCAACGATAATCACCATAGCATGAGAATGTTTATGGGGTTATTGCTATCGTGTATGGATTTTTGAAGCGAAAAACATTCGGTGTATTCAAGTCTTACAATCGAGAGGTGCATGCTTATATATCGTAAGAGGATGCTTCTATTCGAGAGAGATTTGCATCTATGAAGAGAAAATCCGGTAGATAACTAAATAAGAGATTAAGAAGGCAAACTGACAATAGAACCTCTCGAGAGCATCAAGTGGTGAAATCTCTACCACCCGAGAGATTCATCATCAATCTTGTGCACGTAAACCCTTAATAATACCAAAAGAAAAATAGCACCCTCTATTGTATTCAATATGTTTAACGTGTATATTAGTGAACAGCTCAGAAATCATTTGTCCAAATTGCATAAAACTCGTTCATTTTGGTGTTTGTCAACTATAATCCCCGTAGTACGATACTTTTCTCATCACTCTATTACTTGTCCGGCTTGTGCACTTCCATGAAAATCAACCACCAGGGGGTCGTCGAGCATGAGCCTCATGGATTAGTCGGGCCCAATGAGGTCTCGGATACCATTGTTATAAAAAAACCTCACGTAATCAAGAGTTATCATGCATTAATTAATCTACCAAACGAACCCTTGTTGTTTGAGATGAAACAATACATGCTTCAGTAATGGGAATTTGAGGATCTGAAAAATATCCATCCAGAATTTTGTTGGCAATCCATTTATTTGCAGCTTCATTGTAATGTATGCCGTCCCAGCTGATGTAATCAGAGGGATTGCTGCAAGCGTCTACATAAACCTCTGTTCCATTCACAACACTTGTCTTGCCACAGTCGAAAGCGGACAGTGTACTCCCGCAGCATATTCCAAGGGGATCAGGAAAACCTGCCATCAGAAACAAATAAAACACTCAATCATCGGTCAGTGATCAAATCTTAAGGCTGGGTGAGGAAAGATGTATATGTTTATTAAGTCATGCGTTCCATTACTAGCATTACTAGATCAAGAAGAAGCCTCAACTTCAATGTCCCTTAACACATTGATTGATTTTGAGAGTGTTGGAATATGGGTTTGAACCCATACTCTAGAGAGTTCTTTAGTTTAGGGTTACTCCTAATTTATTTTTCAATATTACCATTGTAGTAGTCTATATAAACATGTGTACTCTATAGTTTCAATATACAATAACAATAAAAGGTTTTCTTTCCTCGATTCTATTTGGTATCAGAGCCAGGTTAACCCTAATTTTGTTGCCGCACTATTCACTATGTCGTACTGTTCATACTGCCAGCATTGCCAAAAGTCAGGTCATACTATTGATCGTTGCTTCGTCCTTCACCCAGAATATGACTGGTGAGTTGTCCCTTTTTTCCTCTCCATTTACTTCCATAAATGAGTCGGTTCGTATTGCTGATGGGTCGTTTATCCCTATCAACAATACAGGCATTGTTCGGTTATCCCCAGATATTACCCTCTCATCTGTTTATTATGCCCCTAAATTTGCTTGTAATATTCTATCTGTGTATCACCTTGCTTCCGAATATAATAGTGATGTTGTGTTTTTGCCTCATTCTTGTTTTTTACAGGACATGCGTACAAAGAAGATTTTTGGCAAGGGGTATGAGTGTGTGGGACTCTACTACTTCGGCAACATCCCATCTACCGAGTTATCCTCTTCATTGCAAGCCCGTGTTGCTTCATTTCCTTGTGTTCTAGCAGATTCTAGTCAATGTGATTTTTCTCCTAAGACCTTAGATTTATGGCATGTGCGTCTTGGCCATGCAAACTTTCAGTATCTTTGTTGGTTATTTCCTGAACTAAATAAAGCTTGCAATGTTTCTCGTTTTCATTGTGTGATTTGTCAATTATCTAAACATACCCGCATATCTTATCCTCCTCGCATGCATCGTGCATCCAAGGCATTCGATATCATTCATTCTGATATTTGGGGTCCTTCCCCAGTCACCTCTTTTTCACAACACCGTTATTATGTTACCTTTATTGATGACTATACTCGGTGTACTAGGGTTTACCTCATGAAAAAGAAGTATGAAGTATTCTCTCATTTTCGCACTTTTTTGCAAATGGTCAAAACTCAGTTCAATACTGTGTTGCGTCAATCGTCATATTCGTTCTGATAATGGGAGAGAATATATTTCTGATGAGTTCAGAGCCAAATTAACTCAATATAGTATCCTCCAATAGCTTACATGTCCCTATACTCCTGAACAGAATGATGTGGCAAAACGCAAGAACCGTCATCTCATATCTGTCGTCTGGTATCTTCTTCGAGGTATGAAGGTTCCTAAGTCATTTTGGCATATGGCTATCCTTACTGCTTCTTATCTCATCAATCGGACCCCTAGTCATATCTTACATGGTAGGGCACCTAAGCATCTTCTTCAGCCCGAAACCGTGCTTTTCCCTTTAGTCCCACTGGTGTTTGGGTGTACTTGCTTTTTCCACAATAAAAGTCCATTTTGGACTAAACTCGATGACAAAGCCATTCATTGCATCTTTCTGGGTTATTCATCCATGTCTAAGGGTTATTGGTATTATGATCCCCTTACCCGTCATTTTTTATCACACCATGGATGTTACTTTTTTGGAGAATGTTCCTTATTTTTCAGTTACTTTTTCCTCTCTGGTAGACTCCCCACCTTCGGTCATTGAGATCCTTCCTCGCCCAGTCCTGATACTTGACACCCATCCTATCCTAGAGGATCCATCTTCCCCTGGGGCGCCACCTCTTCAAACCTATGCTCGGCGTTTGCGCTCCGCTGCACCCCCACTAGAGTCTTCCTCAGATTCAGGTACCATTTCACCACCATCTCCTACATTAATTGCTCCACGATATCCCTCTCGCACTCGACATCCTCCTGATCGCCTCACTTACACTTGTTGTACTAACCATCCTGTTTCCAAGTATTTATTTTACCAGGGTCTTTCCAAATCCTATCAGTCTTTTCTCAATTCAGTTGATTCCATCAGCATTCCCCGGTCTGTCCAAAATTCTAATTTGGTAGTTGCCATGAAAGCAGAAATGGAATCGATAAAGCGCAATCACACATGGGATCTTGTGGATCTTCCACCGGCACTCGTACTATTGGGTGTAAATGAGTGTTCACCGTCAAGTATTTTGCGGACGGCTCGGTTGACAGGTATAAACCTATCTTGTGGATAAGGGCTTTACTCTGGTATCTGGTCGTGATTTTGGTGCTACCTTTGCCCCTGTTGCGAAGTTGACCACAATTCGATTAGTTGTGTCACTTGCTGCATCTTACTCTTGGCCCTAATATCAGCTTGATGTAAAAAAAAAAAAATACTTTCCTGAATGGAGATCTCTCTGAGACTGTTTATATGGATCCTTCACCGATTTTGGGCTGAAGGAGAGTATTTGGGAAAGTTTGTCGTCTTCGAAAGTCTATCTATGGTCTGAAGCAATCTCCTCATGCGTGGTTTAATCGTTTTAGCAATGTCATTATCACCATGGGTTTCGCTCGCTGTAAGTCTGACCATGCGTGCTTTAGTCGTCAGAACTCTACAGGTCAACGTATTAATATATTAGTCAATGTGGATGATATAATTATTACATGAGATGATGCATACGGTATTGAATGGGTGAAACATTATATTGGGACGATATTTGATGTTAAGGATCTCGGCACCCTCAAGTACTTTCTTGGTATCGAGGTGGCTTGGTCTCGTCACGGTATCTCTTTTTCCCAGTGGAAATACACGTTGGACCTCATTCATGGCACGAGGATGCTGAGGTGTAGGCCAACCTTCTCTCTTATGGATCCGAATTAGAAGCTATTTATTGATATGGGTGAGTCATTACCAAATCCGGCTATGTATCAACGACTTGTTGATCGCCTCATCTATCTAACGAATACACGACCGAACATTACATTTGCAATAAATGTTGTCAGTCACTCACTTGGATGTTGCCTACCATATTTTATGATATTTGAAGACATGCCTTGGTCTAGGGTTATTCTTAAAGGCAGAAGCTCAATCCAAACTTTCTTACTTCACAGATGTTGAATATGTTGGGTCAAAGATTGATCGTCTATCTACCTCGGATTTTTGTACTTTCCGTGACAATCATCTTATTTCTTGGAAGAGTAAGAAATAGGCGGTCGGCTCCCGATCGTCAGCTGAGGCCGAGTACAGAGCTATGACACAGGGGACATGTGAGATATTGTGACTTCGATCTCTTCTACGGGAGTTGGGATTCCCAGTTAAGAACTCCTCTACCTTGTTGTGTGATAACAAATCATCGATTATGTTGTCCTCCGATTTAGTTCTCCATGAGAGAACCAAGCACGTTGAGGTGGATGTCCATTTTCTTCGAGAAAAGGCCCGATCCGGTGTTATCTCCCCAGAGTTCATAGCCTCAATAGACCAGACTGTTGATGTGTTCACAAAGCCAATTGACCCAAGCCTCCAGCAAACATTCATTCGCAGGCTTGGGCTCTTTTACCCCAACTTAATGGGGAGTGTTGGAATATGAGCTTGAACCCATACTCTAGAGAGTTCTTTAGTTTAGGGTTACTCCTAGTTTATTTTTCAATTTTACCCTTATAGTAGTCCATATAAAAATGTATACTCTATAATTTCATGATTACAATAACAATAAAAGGTTTTCTTCCTAAATTCTATTGAACAACACAATGAAGCCTGCAAATGCCTTCTTAAGCTTATGGGAATTCCAGTGGTTGAGGTGTCCAAAGCACAATTTCTAGGAACAAATTGCCTTATCTTTTCTACAGATTTTCTCTTATTTTTTTCATTTTGTTCTCAGGGACCTTCAGTGCCCTTTTCTTGTGGTTGTGGAGTAAGAGTACTTCGCTTATTTGTAACTATATTTTCCTTCGTAACTCGCTTAGGCTCCTCGTGAAGCTGGAGCACAGCGTGCTGATCTTTGCAAAGCAGAAAAAGCAAGTATTGAACTTCCTTGATTAGCAATACATAATACCATGAACTATTCGCCGATAGAGTTGCTGCAATTTTTTCACAGTATAGTAAACTTAATTATATATGGAGAGCTCTGGTCTTTCTTCAGTAAAAAACTAGTATTTCTTCATGTAAAGCATCTTATGGACTTCCGACTGCATTACACGTAAATGATACACCGGCAATATGGTCCCAGTGAAGATGATTTTGAAAATTTGGAGACTTGCTCATCAGGTTTATGCTGTGTCCTGAGGACATGGACTCGCTGACTTTTGGTGCACCAAGATTTCTTCGCCATTTACAGGATTCTGGCTCCAAAAAGATACCAGTAACAGAATTTGAAGTATCGAATGTACTACGGAGTTATTTATCAATTTGAAGGATTCCCTTGCCTGACTCAGTGTTACTTTCAGGTTTTGGAAGAATTGAATATCACCATGGATCAATTTATGGATATTTGCATTCTCTCTGGTTGTGATTATTGTGACAACATAAATTTAATGTTGTTTCTTCCCCCTTTCCTTGTTGTCTTGGTATAGAATAGCATGTTTAGCTCGTCAAAGAGTTGATAAAAACTGTATGGAGTTGCAATTGTTACTTCTTGATAGCTTTGAAGTGTGCATCATTGTCTAAACGGGGAGTAAATACATTCCTGACATGTTCTTTAGTTCTGCACAAACCCATTCTTAGTTGTCTTATAAATGCTATTTTGTTTTTAAAATAAGTCCATTTCATTAACTGTGGAGCACCAGTAATGCATACCGTTCAAAAGTTACAACCAAAATGAAGGCTAGGTTGCTGAGGTGTGGATGGAATTTGTGCTTCACTCTGTTAAGAATTAGATAACAAAAGTGCGTCTTTGTTTAAGTATGATTTCTGTGTGTCAATTATCCATGAGACTTGTTTTTCTCCTCCATTTTATTCGGGCTATTTCATAACCCCTGTGATCACCACCCCACACTCAAGCTTCAAGAGGTGATGAAAAAAAACATTGCAGGCATTTTTGTGTGGATGCTAGATTGTTTTCATGTATTGGCGTATTGTTTGATGCTTTCAGGTATTGGAGGGGTGACAGTTTTGAAACTCATACGCCACCGTGGTTCAATTGAGGACATTTTGGAGAACATTAACAGAGAAAGGTGATTCATATCTCTTATGTGTGCCAAAGTATTTGATTCAGTGCAGATTTTTTTTAATATTGTGTCGTTCGAGAGATGAACATTTTGTCCACTCCAATAGAAGGTAGTTCTGATGGGACAACCTTGGAGGATAAATACTGTGTATGATGAGATAATGATGAGTTTTGTAATTCTCCTGTCCAATTACGTTTTCCTCTCTTTGAATTATTCTTTACGTTTGGTATTTCATTTGACTTCTAAATGAGACTCAACATCATGGCACTGTTGGTATATCCATTTATGCAGGTTCCAAATACCAGATGATTGGCCCTACCAAGAGGTTCGGAGGCTCTTCAAAGAACCATCAGTGACCAACTTGAAGTCTTAAAGTTGATTGTCAATAGCATCATTTTTACTGTACGATTACTTCAAGTCTTAAAGCAAACAAACTACTGTAGTCTTTTGGTCTAACAATGTTCTTACGGGAATCAGAGAAAAAAAGTCAGTCCTCCAGTACATATAAAGGCCTATTATTAACGAAAGCATAACGAGAAACCAAGCCAAGCCAAGCCAAGCCAAGGAAGATGGATAGTCATCCATGGAGTCTGTTACCAATGCCGAGCTCAACAGAGATTATGAAAGTGGAT
>JAOWBN010157936.1:0-31029 GCA_028565015.1 Pinguicula moranensis
TAATTGATCAAATTTGAAAAAAATTCAGATGATTGCGATATATTTCTATTGAACAATGTACCTTCAAAAATTCAAATAAAATTTATTAGATTTTCTTATATCTTTTGCTCGAATCGAAAAAAAATTGGATTTTTTTGCCTAAAACGATTCGATCCGACCCGACACAATCTGCTTAAACCCAAAAAATTTGGCCCCCCCTCCCGTTAATTTCTGGCTCCGCCCCTGCTCGAGCCTAAGGCTGGACATAGAGGTGGACATGCTTTGTCAGCCTATTGTCGATGCGTCTTTGCTCAGTGGCGAGATGCTCGGCCTCAGGGTTTGCCCAGAGGTCGAGTGTTCAAGACCCGTTGAGCACCGTGGCATTGACACCCGTGGGATTAGTCGGAGGGCTCAGTGGGCCCGAAGGATACCTGGGTAGGGGGTTGTGTACTCGGGTAGGGTGCGTCCGGAAATGGCTATGACCGACCCGGGGAACGTAATACGACACGGGTGCAGGACACAAATTGTCTGCATTCTGGTCAGCGGCACAATTACCTATAAAAAAAAAAAAAGCTTTGTCAGTCTATTTTGTTGTTTTTTTTAAATTTTTTGTTTAGTGTTGTATGTGTATGCATTTATTTATACGTACGACTGGAACGTTTGAAAACATTAATTCTTTACTTATTAATATTTAATTCTATTACTTTTTTTATTACTTAATGCACATATATTAGAAAACATTAATTCTATTACTTAATGCACACATATTAAAAAAAACATTACTCTATTACTTAAGGCACAAGTATTAAAACTATTAACTCTACGAATGTGTTTTTTACTTAATGCATTAATTCTGTATAAATATATGATTAAAAAAAGGTGCTTTTGTAAAAACCCTAAACCATTACACAGCCCTAAAAGTACGACATTCATAAACCATAAATATTACATAACCCTAAGAATATTATAATTAATTACTATCATATATTAAATTGCTGGATTATATTATAAAGAAAAGGAAGGATATGATATGAGCATTAAAATCTCCAACCAATCAATGAGACGTGCTGGATTATATTATCAATCACATACGATACTACTCTCATTAGAAGAGTATGATTATGATGTATGAGAATTCTAGGGGCAAGACATAATAAATTCAATAGACGAGTTTAGAGTTTCCACTAATTTTGATTTTGAAAAAAAAAAATATCACTAAAAAAAACTTTTTTGGGTAATGGGGGTGGGGTGGTAGGGTACCCTCGCCCCTACTCTACGCCTCTCTCCCTCTCTCATTCTCTTTTAGCTATCCAACCCATAAAATAAATAAAATAACTCATCCACCCACACCCACAACGCTGGTGGGGTGGAGTTCTCTTTCTCAATCCAACCCTCTCATCTCATTGTTGTCATTCCTCCCAAGTCCCACTCATCTCATTCTCATTTTTCTCTTTAACAAAAGCACAACTCCCTGACTGAATTCTTCACAATGTTTGAAGAATCTGCATCTGAAATATGGGAATCCATCCACAGTTGGTTCACTCCCACTGTTCTATTTATCCTCCTAAATCTCATGATAGCCACCATTGCTTTCACCTCAGCCCTAGCAAACCAGAAACGACAACACAACAAACACAAAACGCAACAAAACGCACAGAACCAACCCTCAGTTATACAGCGTATCAAATCCATCAACTTTTACTCTCAATACAGATATCAAGAACCACAAAATCTGTCTCTTCGGCTCAAGCAAAACCCAGATTCGGACAGTATTTTCGGTATTGAGACGCATTCCAACTACATTTTCCAAGATATGACTCAAGAGCATCTCCAAATCCATACTCAGATTCAAAACCACTACCATGAGAGATCTCAAGTCCCTCTCGTTCTGGAAGAAAAGGGTACCAACTCGGACGATTTCCAAGGCCCTACTGAAAAAATTGCTGAACAGAATGAGCATAGTATCAACGAAGTTTACAGTCAGCAAGCAGAGAGTCACTTTATCAGGAGCAGATCAGAAACCATACCGGCTTCCAATGACATTCAGGCAAAAATTCTGGAAAAAATGAGGAAGTGGGCGAGCTTGAAATCAGATTTCGGACATTCTGAAGATGACGACGCCGTGAGGCGTCGTCCTGCGACTACGAGAGAGAAGAGGAATGCTGAAGCGACCCACAGTGACGAAGAGGTTGATGCGAAGGCTGACGATTTCATCAACAAATTTAAGCAGCAGCTGAAGCTTCAAAGAATGGATTCGATTATCAGGTATAACGAAGATGCGATCTAGAAGGGGGATTTGGTGGCATTGTTGCCATTCCTCAATTTAGGAGGGGTTCTTTTGTAATTTCTGGCTTAAGTACGGTTGGGTGGTAATGTCGGTTCCGTGCGCATTTGCGTAAATGGTAGGGTCCGTTTGGTAGCCGGGCTCTCGTAATCCAAATTCACGAATTGCTTTCGGTTTACTGCGGGTTTATTTTTTTGTATCTGTTTGGTAAAACCGACTACTAATTAAAGTTATTGATTGTTTGATAACTGAGTTGAAAACAACAAATTACATTTAAATCGGATAAATGCATGTTATTTTACTAAAATGCCCTTAAAACCCTAATTCATTTCTTTTCCTTTACCGCCTTTCCCTTAAATGCCGCCGTATGCCGCCATTGAGTCCAGCCCCCGACCGTGGGTTCGTCAAGGATCAGCAAGCAAGGATCCACCAACATCTCGTGTGCTATATTTACTCGCTTCCTCTCACCACACAAAACCGCCCGGATGATCTGTTCCCAATGATGGTGTGTTCGCATTTCGATAGCCCAAGCTCCGACATAGCAAATTCTGCCACCCCTACCTTCTCTTTTTTGGACATTGAATTCGGAAGCCGAAGCAAAGAACAAAATACCAACTGTTCACGTTAAAGCGAAGATCGAAGATGTGTTACAATTTCGTTTGAAAAGGTTATTCCGGTCTTCTGCTTCTAGATTGCCTTATTTTAATAAAAAGAAATCCGCCATTATGTAGTGGTCCTCTTCCTTTCGTCAGATGGGTTCGACGGTGGTGGAGGAGATGAGGAGGAGGGCAGCGGTGTCAGGGAGTCAACACCGGATGTTGATGAAGAATATTGGAAAAAGAAAAATGAGGCAGAAATATTTATATATTCGGGTATTGTGTAATAATTGTATGTTATTAAGGACAAAAGAGTAAATAGATAAGGTGAGTAAATGCGGGATTACCTAACTCCTGCATAAATTTTGAATAAAAAAGGGAGGTAGTCCGTGTTTTATTCCTTCACGAGCAGTTATCCCCTGCCGGCAGGGGATAGCGACAAGTGGATACCAAACAATGGACAAAATGAGATAACTTTCCATTATCCCACTGTAATCACCTACGAACCGACTACCAAACGGACTATAGAGGTGATGGGGTTACTGGTGATGCATGCAATTCTTGTCCTTTCGGGAGGGACATTTTGGTCATTGATTTCTATGGTTACAGTTTTATCTTGAATTAAAAAATGATACAAAAAACTGGACTAAATGGATAATGTTTAATTCAGTCACGAGTTGTACCATCATTGATGGTACCATTGAGTTTTATTGTTTCTCTTTACTTAATACATAGATATTTTTATTATAAAATTTTATATATATTTTTGTAATTATTTTGATTGAAAATTAACTTTATAATATATTAAATAATTTATTTTTTTATTATTATTTGAATTGATAAAATTAATATTTTTCATAATTATTGAATAGGTAAATTATTTTGTAATTCAAAGATAGCCTCCGACGAGGCAAGATAATTCCCTAGACGGCATCAAATAATACCAATAGCCTTGAGAATAAATTTTAGCAAAAATGTAATCCAAATACAGCCTCCAACGAGGCAAGATAATTCCAAAACCACAACTAACAATATGACAATGTTTTTAGGGCTAAAAAGTACATCACACCATGACAAAAAATTCTCATTATGCCTCTTCAGCTAAAATGTACAAGTGGTCGGTTCAGTGAACTTGGCGATTCCCATTGGTTAGCCGGTTCATTCCGGCGAAGTTTTGGCATGGTTCGGACAAAGTTTTCGTTAACGGTTCATTCGACGGTTCGATACAGTTAATTTGATTGTATTTTAAATTTCAAAAGTCATATTAATTTTTTTTCACCATATAAATATGAAATTCTATATAACAACTATTAAGGAATTTAACATATCCGGGCTGCAAGAGGTTCAAGCTTATGCTCTGCGATTTTCATCCCTCGAATGAATAGTGCATTCGCGGTCTTTCAACTGAACCCTCCACCGTGCAACCGTTCGTCACCCTGCCTCATCTGGTAGACCTCCACAGACTCCACCCTCCCCTCTCCCCGGGGACGCCTCACGTGCCGGGGAGTCATCCTATCACCCTATCCCCCACCCTTCCCCTCCTTTCTTCCCCAACCCTCGTTCACACTATAGTTTGTCCCAAATGGTGAACATATCTTTACTGAACAGTCTTACAGCTAGCTCCTCTCAGTAACTCCTATCATGTGGAGTCTTCCAGCTCACCAACGGTCGAAATCAGGGCTCGAAAAAGGCCTATGCTTATGACCACGCAGAATAGTCAGGATAGAAACTATAGAGATGTATTCTTGTCTCAGAATCCAATTTCAGTTCACGAGCGTTTAGGGCCAAGAATTGATCCCCAGAAGGTCGCTAAACCAGTTGCTAACTCGAAAGTTACATATTTCATCACAAAATTTCCAGAACAATGTAACGAAGATCAGCTACTGAAGATTCTCAACAGACAGGAAGAGGTAAAAAACCTGAAGATAGCCAGGAAACTAAGCTGGAAAGGCAGCCTATTTGGTTTCATCGACTTTGCACATCCTCTGAATGTAGAATCAACTCTTGTAAAGTTAAACAACATATGGATTGGGTCATATTGGCTACAAGCCAATGTTGCAAGATACCCAAAGATCTCAGAGAAAAGATATAACCAGAAAACTTATGTACCGGTGCAAACCAAGCTGCCAGCAATCCCTCGGAATATGGCACCGAAAATGATGATGACAGAGGCATCAACAAGCAAGGAGCCAATTAAGGCTATGTGTGCATCTACCTCCAAGGGTAGTGAACAAACCAGGAATGAGAATGGACATTTATTGCCACAGAACGAGGAAGTTACTCATCCCTTGATCATCTCTTTGGATGCTGAATCTTGTTTGCTAAATTCTGGTTTTGTAGGTATACTGCACAAAGACACTGACTGGAAGGAATTACAACTTCAGCTCAAAACTGTGGGGTATCTAAATGTCATTGTCTGTTTAATTGATTCGTCTAAGATACTTTTATGGGAAGAAGAGGATAAGGACCTGCATAACTTGATAGCCAATGACAGTGTGTGGCTTCTGAATTGGTTGGATAATATCTTCCCTTGGACCGAAGAGGAAAATTATGTGCCTAATATAAGGTGGATCAAGATCTATGGTCTCCCACTTAGATAGTGGACAGAGCCAATTTTGAAACAAATAGGAGTAGTAATGGGTACAGTAATTAAGATTGATGACTGCTCCATCCAGCACAGATACTTAGAGGCGGTGCAAATGCTCCTTCAGATTGATCCAAATCAGGTGATCAAGACACAAATGAACATAGTCATTAAGGATAAATTAATATTCCTTAATGTGAGAGAAATCATCACGGTGAAATATGAGATGAATACATGGCTTTACAACACCAGCTCTCACAACTCTGATGATAGTTCTAGCCTGGTCAGTAGCCACATCTCTGAGAGTTCTGATGATAAGTTGGTTGATATTACCGCTTCCCAACCTGTATTGAAACCAATCTCTGCTCTGAAACCAAATCCTGACTCTGTCACAACAAATAAAGAATCATATCAGGCAGTAAAAGGGAATAGTAATAACTTGAAGAAAGATAGTTCATAGTCGCCACATATTCTGAATTGGTGGCCTACAGTGACTGGTGATCAAGATGGCTTAGAGTCTAAACAAGTTACTCCTGAGGAAACTATTATGGAGACTCCTGAACTGGCGCCACAACAAGCTGTAGAGCAGTCACTGAAATAGAATGTCATGCATATGGTAAAATTTGATCATCATCCATTAAAGGAACATTCAGACAGAAGGAAGGAGCAAAGGTGCAGATCTGATAATGGAATCTGGTATGAGTCACTACTTATCCCAATGGTACTAGAACCAGTATTACCCTCTTCTTAACATAGGACATCTACTAGTAGCAGACTCTCCACCCCAAAAGCAACTTCAAGGAGCAACCTCAGTCAGAAGGGGTATCTCAAGAAGCAACCTCAGTGCTCAACTTAACAGCAGACTTTCCGCCCCTACTTCTAGAACCTGTGGAAAAAGATTCCATCATCCCCAAGTCAAAAAAGAAGTCATTAGTGGTAAAAAAGCAGGGTGATGGACCTAAAACTAGAAGTCAAACTAGGAAGGAGGTAGACAAAATTAAAGAGCAGGCAGTGCTAAACGATTGGGTTAGAACCATGAAGGAACATGCTCCTACCCAACATGAGTTATCCCCTGAGCACACAATTTCAGAAAATCAACAGAGGTTGGAAGCTGAAGCAATCATGGAACTAGGAGGTGATCTGGGATTAACTTATGGCCCTCACCCAGAAGATATGCTGAAAAAACTGATACAAATTAATGAAAGCAATAGAAAATCACATAATGCTGCAACTCCTAGAAGCAGTAAGAAGGGATATGTATTTTTTTTTTAATGAAGATTCTCACCTACAATGTAAGAGGCTTATGCAGCCCGGGAAGGAAGAAGAGAGTAAAGCGCCTAATAGCCAATGAAAGACCTGATTTTATGAGCATACAAGAGACAAAAATGGATACTATAGAGGATAGATTATGTTCTTATCTTTGGAGGGATTCAGAATTTGACTGGGCATACAAAGGATCTAGAGGTCAATCAGGAGGACTACTTTGTATTTGGGACAAAAATAAATTCAAGAGAAACTATCTCTTGGATGCTGAAGGGGTGTTAGGAATTAATGGACTGTGGATTCAAGATGATACTCTATCCAATATGATGAATATATATGGTCCCAGAGACTTAGCATCCAAACAAAGTCAATGGGAGAGCTTGAGAGAATTATATTCCAAAAATGAAGATCAAAAGTGTTGTTTGATGGGTGACTTTAACGCTGTTCTTGAAGCAAGTGAGAGAAAAAGGTTCGGCCACCCATCAAATTGATCAGGAAATTCTTGGTTTTAGGAAGATGATCAATGACTTGAAGTTAATCGATTTGAGAATGGAAAGAAGACGATTTACATGGTACTTAAACTCACTTGCATCAATGAGTAGGCTTGATAGGTTCTTGTGCAATGGGAAATGGCTCCAACAGGGTATTGACTGGATACAAATTGGGCTACAAAGAGAAGATTCCGATCATTGTCCTGTGAGACTTGAAGCAAATGTACAAAATTGGGGACCAAAACCGCTAAAGGTCTTGGACTGTTGGGTGGAAGACAAAACATATGTGGAAATGATTGAGAACACCTTGACCAATACAGTAGTGGAAGGCTTCGCCAGCTTCAGACTGAAAATAAAATTGCAGGCTCTCAAATATGGTATAAAAATGTGGACTCAATCTGCCCCACAGAATCTAAAAAAAAAAGAATTACTAAACAGATGTCAGGATATTGAGTTTGCAACTAAGAGACCCAATACTGATCAGTTATCTGCAGCATCACAAATAAGAAACATCAAGATTAGAGATGAACTGGAACAGACCACTAAGCAGCTTGACAGTGTGGCAGTGCAGAAATCAAGAGTGAACTGGATACAACAGGGAGATGTAAAAAGTTCATATTTCAAAAGAAACAAAATGAAAAACACCATCAACGGAATCTGGGAGGGCAACAACTGGTTGGAAGAACCAGATCTGATCAAAAATAGTTTTAAACAACACTTCAAACTGAGATACTCCGAAATGAACTGGCACAGGCCCAAGCTCAGCAACCTGAACTTTAAAAGTCTTAATCTAGAAGCTCAAGGTTATCTGATTTCTCCATTCATAGAAATGGAGATCTTATCTGCAGTAGCTGAGTGTGGACAAAACAAAAGTCCTTGTCCGAATGGTTTAAACTTCAAGTTCATAAAGAAATTCTTACATCTCATGAAGGAGGATTTATATAAATTATTCAGAGAATTCTATAGACATGGTAAGATGGTCAGAGGAAGTAATGCAACACATATCACACTGTTTGCAAAAACAGATCCACCTCTTACCTTCAATGACTTTCAGCCTATTACTCTCATAGGGGCAATCCCTAAGATCATTTCCAAGGTCTTGGCTAATAGAATCAGCCTGATCATAGGAGATATTATCTCTCCAAACCAGATGGCATTTATTTGAGGAAGGAAGCTTCTAGATGGGGTTCTTGTTGCGGATGAAGCAATAGAGGAACTGAAAAAAAAGAAAAAAGGCAGCACTCATCTTGAAGGTTGATTTTGAAAAAGCTTTTGACATGGTTAATTGGGAATAACTCCAAGATATTATGAGACAGATGGGTTTTCCTACAATATGGATCTACCGGATTAAAGAATTACTCAGTTCAGCATCCACCTCTATTCTCATTAATGGAAGTCCAACATCTAAATTCTATCCGAAAAGAGGCTTAAGGCAAGGGGATTCACTCTCCCCCTTCTTATATTTGTTATGCTGTTTAGTTGGTTTGAGAACCTGTCTAATTGCACATGTATATTGCTCAGGTGCTGCAGATCAATATTGGTTGAATCATCATTTTCAGCCATCAGTTCTATAACACTGATACTCTAGAGCAGAGAAGTCCTCTGTTCAGCTAGATTCCTAGGCCTTGATGAGTTCCAAAGTCTGATATGATCACGCAGTGCTTTGATTTTTGTCAGCAGCTGATAACTGATGTACCCAGATGAAATGTTACTGGCCCATACCTGTTCTATCATCACAATAAAATCTCTGTCCTGCAGGCAGGAATCCAATAGTTTGATGGGCTTAGGGCCCCAGTTCAGTATGTTCGAGTATAAGACAACTGGACAGTTGTCTGATCCATTTCTGTCAAGCCCTTCATGAGTCCACTCCTCAGCCGTATCCAGCCACTTATTACTGACCAAAAACCTATCAAAGTCTGCTCATTGCTTTCAAGGACTTCAAGTACCAAGTAAATTTTCTACGTGCCATTTCCAGATTGTGCAGCTCAAGATTGGATATGAAGTTGTTTAAGAGGACCACTTCCTGAGTGTAATTGTGAACAACCACCTCTTTTATCTCACACAGCATTTGTCAAGTTTGTAGGGGAGTAAGGAAGCTGTCAAGCTCTGCCACTGAGCCTGTTATTTGGTAAATCACTTGGACCATAAACATTAACCGTGTGTGATATGTTAGGGTCCTTAAGCCAATGGCCCGAAACGCAAAGGAATCCCTCCCCAGAGAACAAGGAAACTCTATCAAACTTACTCTTAATCCATATACAAAGTAGACCTCCCGAACGTCCAGATGATCCAGAATAAGCCCAGTCAAAATCTGAATCAAACCACAAAAGTGAGCACAGTTTCTTTTCTATAGTAATCAGTTTCGTTTCTTGAAGTTGGATGAAATCCATCCTCTCTTTCCAGATCAACTGTCTGACTTGTCTTTTTCTCTCATCACTCCCTAGACCATGGACATTGTATGCACCATCTTCATAAACATAGTTTGGTCTTAGTTCCCCTTAAGGAAGAAAATGCCCTTATGGCATGTAAGGACATGTCTGTTAGCAGTTTGCGGAACATCTCATGGTTAGATCCATAGACAACCCCCAACTTAATGCCCACTGCCATGATGGTATCAACATTGTAGTTAAGGGGATCAATCAGTTTGGTAGGGTGTAAGGGAGGTTGCAGCTGGGGAAGAGGGGGGATGACAGATGATTGAGCTGCCAATTTTTCTAACCATTCGTCCAGTATAGCTTGGTTGTTGGCCTGGGTTAGGTCTATCTCACTCCTTGTTTGACTTCTGGTTCTAGGTCGAACTTTGGGCCTTTAAATGATTGCATGACTAGAGCTTGCAGCCGCTGAATCAGGCTGCAAGGGAGGAAACTCTTGGAAGGAGACAGGAATGACAGTCAGGCCATTCTCATTTAAATAAGTTGTTGGAGAGCGCCTAGTGTCTATAGCCACTTCAGATAATTTCACTAGCTGCTTAGCTGAAGAGGCAATATCTTCTAACCTCTTATCTCCACAAGATGAAACCTTATCTTGAGCAATTTCCATGGGAAGATTTTCAGATATTTGTGCATCTTCTAATGAGTTTTGGGTCTCTTTGCTAGAATCAGAACTCTCCACTGGCTCTTTAACTGCTATAGGTGAGTCTAGGATGGGCTTGGAGGTCATCATCGCTTCAGGTGTAGCCACTAAGCCCTCACACTTATCAGTTAAGACTATTGGTGTCACAGGGCTAGCTACACGGGATTCAACAGGGCCAGGACATAAGATAGGATTGTCCTCCACAATTGTGTCACTACCAGAAGGCTTCATAATCTATTCCCAAGGTAACTGTTGGCTAGTTCTTAAGTCAGAAGATTAAAAGGGGCCACCAATCAATTCTGTTGGGCTGCCACATATGCCTTGAAGATACATCACATATCTGCGGGGCAAGATACTTATTTATGCCTGAGATTGAAGGGTGAAATAAGTTGAGACCCGCAGTGTTGTGTGGATGAGTGTCGTTCATCAAATCAAGATCCGTAGAAGGAGCTTTGTCCATAGAGTGCTCAATAGAGTGATTATCATAGGAATATGCATCAGAATCAGAGGTCTCAATCTTATCAACATGCCACGACAATGTATTGTCCGATGTTTCCAAGATATGCAGAGAGTAGGATGTGCCATCAACCGTTACCTGAATACATTCAATGAAGTTAGAGTCAAGAGGAACTTGGATCACCAAATAAGCAGCATCTAAGCATTGCTTAGAAAGGGTTATATCATCAATGCAGATGAGAGATCCTATTGTGTTGCCAATCGCAGTGAGATTCTTCTGTGACCAGGCCTGAAGTGGGAGTCCAAAGACTTGAACCCTACTTATGCGGCTGTTGGCAGGATTCCTAGGAGACCACTGAGCAATGTTAGTCACCCAGCTCGCCAGCCAAGCCTGGTCGTTCCTCAAGAGGTTTTCCAAGTCAAGAGGATCCTCTTCGCATAGCAGTACCAACTCTGAACTTAATGGGGTTTCCATGACATTCAAATAGCGTGTTGCTTTTAGGCTCCTTTGGAGGTCTCGCCAGTTTCCTTTTTGCAGCAATGTGGCGACATAGCTTTGGCCTAACCAGGAGTTGGGGGGCACCTCAGATTTGAAGATCAGTTCCTTAGGTATAGCTGAAGCTGGAGGAGAGATTTCCACAGGCTTAAGAGGTAGCACCTTCCGGGCTGGTAGAGCTCTCTGAGCATCCCCCTTCTTCTTTGGGCGGGGCTTTGAGTAGCGAGCTCTGTTGGCTTGTAGTCGGATTGACCCAAACCAGGTGTTGTTTAGTTTGAATAGCATGAGCTCCTCATCCTCCACATTGGAAAACTCCACAAATCCGAAGTGGAAGCCTTGGTTGTTGAGCTTGCGCGCTATGAAAAGCATGAGGATCTTGCCTTGATGTTTGAGAGCACTCATCAGCCTATCTGAGTGACAATCTCTTGGGAAGTTCGTGAGGTAAAAGCAAGTAACAACAGGTGTGTTCGGCGAAGGAGGAACTATAGCTTTGTTTATTCTCGGGCCCAAACAATCATGAATAGATCGTGGATTTTGTATGGGAAGAGGGGGAAATAAGCTGAAGGAGTTCTGGGACTACAGCATGGGTGCTTTCCAAGCCTTGATTTCAGCTCGCCGCATCAATCTTAGTTGGTGAGGAGGAACAATCCAAAGATTTGAAGCCATCAAGGACGCAAGTGCTGGGGGATTTGAAATTAGGGGTAGGATGAACAGTAGCAGGGGAAGAAAACAGGAGATAAGAGGCAGAGAAAAGGAAATAAGGAAATAGACACTCCCCGGGAGCAGGATACTATCGCGGAGTGGGGGAGGGGTTCTGAGTGGTAGAGGTCAAGGGCGGGTAGGACGGACAACAGCAACCAGAGCGGGAAGAAGAGCAAGCCCGCGATCGCCATTGTACGAAGAGAATTCATGAATAGTAGAACTGTACCGCACACCTCTTTTTTTCCTAGTTTCATGTAAATACATTGTTGGAAATAAGGAGAAGCAGCAACCTTCCGTATGCTTTTCCACCAGGTAGAGGCCTGTGAGATTTGAATATGTTGAGTATTAGAAATATGCACAAGATGCCTTAGGTCTTGCAGTCCCCCGATTTCTAGCAATCCTCTTTTACCATATTTTGATCTTAATATAGATAGTGCTAGGCTTTTTCCTTCTGTGAGTAGTCTAGCACACCATTTGGCCAACATGGCATCATTGAACGCCTTCAAGCAGCGCACTACTAGTCCTCCTCTATCAACTATAGAAGTTACTTTATCCCATGAAACCCAGTAAATGTTCTTCATATCTGATCCACCTCCCTAGAAAAAGGATCTTTGGATGGATGTAAGATGTTTGATCATGGATGAAGGGTCAAGGTAACAAAGAAGTGGGAGGGCAGAGATGCCAACACTGAGTTGAGGAGAGTTAATTTTCCTCCTGTAGATAAATATCTGCAGTCCTAGGCAGTTAGATTGGATCTTATCAATTACAGGCAGCCATGTAATCTTTTTTCTAGCATTTGAACCAACAGAAAGTCCAAGATATTTGAAAGAAATTTGCCCAACTTTACAGCCGAGATAGGATGCCATTTCCTGAACTGTTTCTGCCAGAATGTTTAGGCCAATTAGGCTTCTTTTGCTGAAATTTATGCGCAGGCCTGACATCATCCCAAAGTTCTGTAATATGGCCTTGAATACCCTGACATTTCTCCAAGAGGCTTCACCAAATAACAAGGTGTCATCAGCAAATTGTAGGTGTGTAATTTGTACTGCATCTCTACCAATCCGAATCCCAGAAATTAGATTTATAGCAGCTGCCTTGGTGATCAGATTTGATAGTCCTTCATCAGCTAAAAGATAATTTATCATTGTATGAGATGGTCTTCATTTAAATATTTTATCATCTCCCTTTTTTCTACTACCTGGAGTGACATCCTTCTGGGATTTTCTATCGATGGTATTAAGATTGATGAGATGGTACCGAGTTTACTTATGATGTTGGCCATATGTTAGCCAGAGGTCAGTACCTACATTCGTGGTGAAATCAGCCTCTAACTATTGTTGATCCACTGATAAGTCATTCACTAGAGAGATGCAGGTAGTAGCAGTCTTAGGTGAATTGTTTGGTACTAACTAGCCTAGCCATTCCTGAAGGCTTTCCTTATCAGGCTAAGATAAGAGAGATGATTCTTGCCTTCATTGACTCCTAGTTTGAGGTCTCATTTGCTGCTTTTGCCTTAGTAATTTTTTTTTCTCTCAACCGGTGTGGAATGTGATCCAGAGTGAGCAATAATAATAGGTGGAAAATCAGCTTCATTGATGATTGTTGGGATTATATGGTCCACAAGAATCATGGGAGTTGGATCAACCTCTACCATACAAGTGGTTTGCTCTCTGCACACTTCTTGAAGGTCTACCTGTGAATAAAAAAAAGAAAAGAAACAGGTACGTTTTGGTTAGAGATGGGTATATCCACTACCTGTTTAGCAGTTTTGGTATCCAACTGTTCCTGAGATTCTGAGACATGAGACTCTGAAGTGTGATGATCTGGAGCAAGAGACACTGGGGTGTGATCTTTGATAGATTCAACTAGGGGGGGTGCTTTCACCTAAGAATCCAAAACTTTAACATTGTTTGGATATGGGGGCCACCAGTTAATTTTGACAGGTACCCATTGAGACGTGGAAGGTTCTGTAGTCACTTTGGGCGGTGTAGGTTCAGTGATGACAACTTTCAAGTCATCACACAGGGTTGTTTCCACTGAAGGAAGTTTGGATGCAGAGGCCTCCTTATCCTCAAAATTTGGTGACTCACACGGTTGTTCTGTGGTTGGGTGGCGGCTGTCTAAGGAGGAAGAGTCTAATGACCTGAGAGTGGAGTTAGATGAGCTATCATCAGAGAAATCTTGGATCTTACAGTTGCTCAAATGAAACCGTTCTGGTCCAATCTCCATAATCCGCAAGGAATATGTTAGACCACATTCAATAGAAATAGGCAATATGGGAGGTAAACTCTGTCCCTGATCTATCCTAATCAGGATTTGATAGGCCACTAGATAGGAATGTCGTAGACTGCAATCATCAATGTTGATCAGAGTCCCGAGTGCCTTGCCAATTTTCTCCAACACCGGTTGAGTCCAGAATTGTATAGGAAGACCAGATATCTGAAGCCAAACTATCCTGGAATTCTTTTTGATATTCATATAAGGGGTCCATGAGTGGATATCATCTAACCAGTTTAGGAGCCAGACACTATCATTATTAATCAGATTGTCCAAATCACGTGCTTCTTCTTCCCATAGAAGAATTTTGGAGACATTCAATGGACTAACTATGACATTGAGGCAGCCTGCAGCCTTCAATTACATTTGCACAGTCCTCCAATCTAATTTAGTGTTCAAGATCCCAACGTAGCCCTCTTTCATCCATCCTTTTGCTATATCCGCAATAGGGATGGTCAGAGTTGGTGATGATTTGGCTACCATTGGCCAATCACTAGGATTAACATTGGATTTACTGGTAGAGGCACCAACATCCTCCTTGCTTTGAATGTTCGTCCTAGGAAGTGGGATTAGTGTGGCAGTTTTAGTCTGTGAGGGCTTGGACGGGGGAGGGTTCAGAGATCTGGGGAATCTTGCTATGTTGGCTCGTAGTCTATATGACACTATCCACACATTATTCAGTTTTAGGAGAAGTGTTGCAGTATCAGTATTCTCAAAGTCTACAAACCCGAATGAAAGTCCCTCACAGGACAATTTGCGGGCTATCTTAAGCTCTCTTACCTTACCTTATTTGCTCAATATCTTCCTTAGGTCAGAAGACTCACACTATCGAGGGAAGTTGGTAATGAACACGGAAGATGCTGGATACCTTACTTCCTACATTCTGAGAATGGACTTCCTAGATCCTAAACGTTAAAAAACAAAACATGGGTTCTATTTTACGAGGGTATCCTTATAGCTTGGATCAGGTCGATACAGGGAGACAGAATGATGTAGGGGGGCCTTGCCTGATTTAATGGCAGCTCTTTCATCTTCCGTAATTGGCGGGCAGGAATAAACCAAGTCATGGTTGGAAGCAAAACATTCCAACATACAACGAATCAGAGGAAAATGTAGCAAAACAGAAAAAGATGGCTGAAGGATAGGGGGTGTCAAGGCTTTATGTTACCTCCCAGGTGCGTGAGGCATCCCCGGGGAGAGGGGGTTCGAAGACGGGCGACTTTAATGTACTGTCGAGCAGACGAGATCGACGAAGAAGAGAAGGGTTTACTATTTATGCAAATCGCTTTGTATGGAGAGGAAACTGAGACATTCTCTTGTTGCTTCATGTTCATAGGCCAATTTGATAGATCGCAAGTTGTCAGAGACTTTTTCGAACAAGACACATGCCTATTATGCTGAGATGCGGGATGATATCCATATATTCATGCAAAATGAATCTGATGCGAAGCCATTGTCTTTCCAGACATTCGTACAACAATACCTTCTATAGTTCGATTATAAGCTGTTAGCCACACCACCAGTCGTTGGATCATATTTCGTCACGATGCCATCTTGTTTTGGAGCAAGCTTTGGTCCAAGTTTGGGAGGGTCTTCAGGGATGCTACCTTGCACCGTTGGGAGGTATCTCCGTGCCTCCTATACCGTTTGGAAATCTATCATCGTTTAGTCATTTATTTGCACCACCCGGTGCTAGACCAGTCTGACTCCACGAAAGGAGGGAGATGATTAGTGATCTTTGTATTGCTATTTTATAACTATGTTGGACTAAATCCAACATTGCATGCATTTGAAGTAAAATCAAACATTCATGATAAGACCATGAAACAACTTTCAATTTAAAATACAAGTGTTTCAATTATTAAAGTATCGACTCAAATCTACTGGTGGGGTTCCTTGTGGCCAATCCATCTCATTATGTATCCCTTGTATAGGTGGTTGAGGTCCCCTATGTTTTTATTTGGATTGTTTCATTGTGGACTAATCAGAATTGAAGAACATGCCAATCTATCTCACTACCAATTGGATTGAACCCCTTGGAATATGTTCTTCTAATTTTTTTCAATTTAAATTTCTTCGATGCGGTGGTTCCTAGGATCCATGAGGTATTTGAGACAAACCTACAAAGTAATAAGTGTAATTAAAGCAATATAACTTTAGTGATTCATTAAAAATATAATGGATTAAAAAGAACTTCTTACCACTATTGCGTGTGAGCATGGTTCGCCATAACGTGTTTATTTTCCACTAGAGCAAGTGCCACTATTCTACCAAACATAGGTATTTTCACCATTTTTGACATTCACTCGGCAGTCGTAACATGTGCACTAAACTCCATTGCCTCCCTTGGATCCATATACAAAATGACATGATGTTTCAATGCACGATTGCCAGCTCAATGAAAAAATTCCTTTAGCTTTAGTACTCAATGATTCCGGTTTAGAAATCATGCTTGTGCACTCAACATTCCTAACCTTGAAGTATTGGGTGATTCGAACAAATGAAGTGATAGGTAGTGTACAAGCGCCTTTTAGTACCCCGTTAAAGCATTCTACTTGATTAGATATCATAATACCACAACGAGATCCATCATCACGGGAGAGAGTCCACCTTACTGGATCGAAAGCATCTAACCATGTTAAAGCTGCAATTTTTTTTGACCAACTTCGTCCATTTGTCTATGAATATTTTGTCGATTTTGGTGCGCAACTGATCTCCATGCCATATCCAACTCTAAATTCTTGATGTTTTGGTTGAAGTTGTAACAAACATGATGGATGAACCATATGTGTTCGCTGGGGGAGCCATTGAAAGCATACAAATTGAGGATTGTCGACAAAATTCTAGTTCCTCTATTAGAAATTAGGCAACTCTTTCGTTGTGGTGTCACATGCTCCACCATCTTCTCTAGAAACCATTGCCATTCCTGTCTCATCTCATGGTCGACCATAGTGAATGCAATTGGCAAGATTTATCAACAAGCATTCAATGTCAACGAGCATATTTTGCTTGTATGGGAAATAGAGATTGATACCATCTACCGTAATAACTCGACGATAGTGCTTGTAAACATTGATGCATGGTCCAACCAAAATCCATAGTTCAACCGCTTCTTCCAGGGGTCAATTGTATCGTCGAGGTCCCACTCTATAACATGACTATCATTCCAAAATTTATAAAGCACCCAAGTAGGTCGATAACCTTTCGGCACCAGAAATCCAGGCACCATATACCAACTTGATGGCTTGTTGGACAGCATACCAAACCTTCAAATCCCTAATCTCAAAAGCATATATGTCCTTGATCAACTGCATCGCGCTCCTTGCTGAAAATCTTGCATACAAATAATTATAACCAAAGAGTCCTGCATACAAATAATTGAATGGTAAAATAAAATTCTGAAACTTATAAAATAGGTGCCTAGATCATTGGAGACGAGGCCAACCAACTCATAAGACACAAATGCCTTTAAAGGTTGCGGTGATATGAGGTCACATTACTAAAATAGTACCTGTGCTGACCCTCAATATTCACAACCTACCATTTATAACTACTCCTTCGGTATGCTGCACTAAGATACCATGTGCATCCTAGAGGTTTTTACTGTGCTTGCACTTTACCGTCCATCTTTTTGTATCATTGTTAACTACACAAAACGTTCTTTTGGCATGCAATATAAAAAATATTGCAACATGTTGGAAGTTGGCTTTATTCTTGAACCATTCACCAACATGTAATAACCCTGTTGATGTGAATGTTCGAGGTTTGAAACGCATTTGAATTCTTGCATGGTCTAAGGTAGTCTTACCCAGTTGGACTCTCCCATTCTGAGCCTTCCCAAGGAGTCCCACTCAAGCTGGACTTCATTCTAAGGAGTCCTATCCAAATTGGACTCTACTGTCCCGAGAAGTAATACTCCAGTTGGGCTCTGCCATCCAAAAGAGTCATATCCAGAAGGAAGAATGTGCACTTGTTCAAGAGGGACCCCTGGGAGAATTCGGTCGATTAGTATTTCCATTTATTATTAATATTGTTTTTCTTAGAAAGATTTTAATTATTAATTCTTTAATTTTCGAAAATCTTTGTTTATATAGAATTTTAGTTTGATAAGATAGAGTTTTAGATGGATAAGATACATTTATAATTTGTTTTGGAATTTTAATATATCTAGGAAGTTGAGTCATAGTCCTAGGTTATTTCATTTGAGAGAAAAATCTTTTTCTTCAATCTTAGGATTCATGTAAAGGTTGATTTTATGATTTATGTGTTCGATTAAGCATTTGATTTACATTCTTTTCTACCGTAGTAGTTGGCTAGGGGTTGATGTTTAATGTTTAGTAGAGTTTCTACGGTATAACACATTCTTCCATCTTCATTCTTTCCATTGAATTATTATGAATGGTATCTACTTTATTTTCGGTCAGTATTGTTATTTTAGTTTTTTTCCTTAGGTTTCTTACCTCTTTCTCTCACTTAATTCTCTCTCAGTTTTTGACCAAAACTTACCGTTACACTTCACCCACCCCATCGACTTCCATCGGCGCCACCGATGGAGGTTGTGGAGGGGGACCACCATCCAATTTAACAATCAATGAGCTTACTTGTAACACAGGTCTCGCACAGGTTGAAGAAAAAGCAGATTTTAATGACAAAAACATTAAGGAGATAAACTAGGAAGCTAAAGGTTATGGAGAAGGAATTCGGGAATCTGTCGGTGGGAAACAGAAGCTCACCTGGACAACATCAAAAGGCAACAATGAAAAGACAAGAATAGGGACAAAGGCCTGGATTGACCTAGCACTTGCCAGAACAGAGGGAGTCTCGTTCTATTTCACATGCTTCCTGAACGGCTGGAAAGAGACGGA
Source organism: Pinguicula moranensis (assembly GCA_028565015.1). NCBI lineage: Eukaryota > Viridiplantae > Streptophyta > Magnoliopsida > Lamiales > Lentibulariaceae > Pinguicula > Pinguicula moranensis. The sequence goes on from JAOWBN010157936.1 coordinate 19,066, forward strand.
GCTGAGACATAGGATGGAAAAAATGGGCACAATATCCATTTTAACGGTTCCAAAGAAAAGGGTTAAAGTTGGAAATAGATTCGGATTTGTTCATTTTGCGATGGTGGAGAGCATTTGGAGGATGGTGAAGGAGCAAAACGAATTGAAACCGGGAGAAATGACGCTGTGAGCGAGCATCGTCAGATACCCGAAGCCAACTTTCCCACATCCACGGAGAGAGGAACAAGCTGAGAAATATTAGACTGAACCATAGCAGAACCCTAACCAAGAAGTACGACAAATTTCCTTTTAATTTACTAAGGATGAAATGGAATGGCTGAAGACGTGTATGATTGCATCGATCATTGGGGTTTCAAAGGAACGGATATTGCAGGAGATTTGAAGCCGCCAGGGCCTGGATACAGTAACTGCTTACCTACTGCCGGGTTTTGAGATTTTGATTCAATCGAGAGCGGAGTGCGCCCGAAGTGAATTCCTCAAAGACGCGTATAATTGGGAGAAGATTAGGCTAACAACAATATGGCACTGGTTTCCGTTGGCTGCAGTGCACCCAAATGAAAAATGGGTTACTTTGAGAGGAGTTTCGATGGAGTGCTGGTCAGATTGATTATTCTGAGGATGTTGCCGACGTTGGACAACTAATACAAATTGATGAAAAACGATAAGAGGAACGTGACTATGTGACGACAAGGATTCAAATTAGAAAAATAGGATGCATCAACACCAATTCCATGGTTTATGGTCAAGATTCAAGACCAAACATTCCCAATTCAGATATGGGAGGAATCGTCGCAATGGTGGAAAATGCAAGGGCAAGCACTACAAATTGCGCAGACGATGGCGCTAGTGTTGGATGAAAATCAATGGCCAGAATTGACTCGCCCCGGTGATGGGAAAGCATCGTTATGGGCTGCAATGGTAACTCAAGATCTCGGATATGAAAACCTAGGTAAGGTTGCAAACAGCGACTAGAACGTCTTATTGCCCAGAGAGACTGGCAAGTTACCGTTACAAAAAGAAAATGAGTCAGGCCACGTGGAGGAGGAATTCCCAGAATTTGGAGAAGGGGCAAAGCTAATAGAAAATGTAGTCAATGGAGATCTCCATATTCACCACAGTGAGGAAATTAATCAGACAATCAGACAAGATTACCTTGGAAAAGATAAGGAAGATACAAGAGATGGAGAAGATACCTCATCATCGGTGGTACAGCTCGAGTAGGCGAACTTAGTACAAGGAAGACCGGTAGAAGAGGAAGATGAGGGGTAGAAGAAAGAGGAAATGGATAAAGGTAACAACACAAAAGGATAATAAAGCTAGTAAATTCCGTAAGATGTATTATAGAGGAAAGAAGAAGAGAAAAGAAGAGTTGGGATAGACTTCATCTGAAATGGGTGCTGACAACCTGAAAAATGGAATAGAGAGGGAGCAAATATCTACAAAAAAGGAATTATACCCAGAGAGATGGGATCACGCATTGGATCTGGAAAATATGTCAGGAATAGCACATAAGCATATGAAGTTGACAGATAAGGAAGAAGTAGAAGAGGATGAGGAAGCTAGTGCAGCAGGGGAAAGATGCCAGAAACTGTATGAATCGGATAACACCGTGCATGAAAATAGGAAAGGATACTTGGGATCCAAGAAAGGCATAAGGAAAACTGGCATGAACAATAAGCAAGTTAGACCATCATATAAGTAAAGTGATGTCAGAACAAGTATTGTTTTAGAATTGTAGAGGACTGTGAAAGTCTACTAAGCACTTGCGTAAATGGATACCACGATCTACAATAAACATACTAGCACTGGCAGAACCATTTCATAAAGAGAGAAGGATGGGCTGTCTTGCTCACCAAATTCAGATGCCATTCCATAGGACAAATAGGCAGTAGAATGGCAAACTATGGGTGTTCTGGAAGGATAAGGAAGTTTTTCAAGTCATTAGCTTGCATGAGAAAGCGTTGACAGGGATCTAGCAGCAGGAAGGCAGTACAGTGCAAATTACCTTCGTATATGGTAAATGCACAAAGGAGCTAAGGCGTGAGATTTGGATGCATATGAAGACTGTGCAGCCTAACAATCTGCCCTGTGTAGACATAGGGGATTTCAACTTAATTAGGAGCAATTAGGAGAAGAGAGGAAGAGCCAATCACCCCTTGGCACCAATGCAAGAATTCAATAACTGCATTGAGTCATGTGGACTAGTGGATCTAAAGGTAGTAGGGAATGGTCTATTATGGATCAATGGCAGAGAGGGCATTCACAAGTCGTGGGCAAAGCTGGACAGAATTCTGGTGAATGTGGAATATCTTGAATGAAATGCACACAACTCCTATAGATTGATGAGAAGACAAGACTCATATCATTGCCCACTGATATTAAGCCTTGCTGAAGTAGAGATACCATAAGGTCAACGACACTTTAAGTATCAAAATATGTGGTCTCTTCATGACAGTTTTCTTCAGACAAGAAAAATGGCATGGGAGAGTTATCAAGGCAATCAAGGACTGAGAACACTGGGACAAAAATTGAAAATAACAAGGAACATCCTAAAGCGCTGGAACAAAGAGACATTTGGACGAGTGGATCATTAGATAAAGGCTTTGGAGGGGAAGGTGGCACTGCTGGAAACGATACTACAGGAAAGGCATTCGGATAACATTGAAACTGAATACCTTGCAGCTATGATGGAGTTGCGGAATATGGAAAATAGAAAACTCCAGAGGCTAGACCAGATGTTGAAAACAAGAGTGGTTGAAAGATGGGGATAAGAACACAAAAATCTTCCATGCTTCCCTTAGGATTAAACAAAATAGATCAAAGTTGCAGAAAATGCAACTGGAGGATGGAAGATGGATAGAGGGTTTAGAAAACATTCACGGTGAGGCAACAAATTATTTTGAAAGATTTATGATAGCACATAGCCGCAGATGATTGCATAAAGCGGGGGAAATGGATAAGCTATTCACTCACAGGATTCAACCAGAAGAGAACAGAGAAATTAGAAATATACCTTCAATTACAAAAATCCGAGATGCCTTATAATACCAGGGAATAGTGACACTGGTCTGTATGGATTTAGAGCAGAGTTTTTCAAGAAGACATGAGAAATATTTGGCAATGACTTGGTGGGAGCGGTTAGAGACTTTGTTTTACAGCCAAAAGATGCCCATAATGTTTTCATCAACTCTGGTCACCTTGATTTCCAAGGTGGAATAGCCTAGATCATTTGCACAATTCAGCCATATAAGCCTACGTACGATTGTGTACAAAATCATTGCAAAAGTTGTGGCAGGTAGACTAAAGAAACATATGCATAAACTAGATGCCGAGGAGCAGGGCACTTTTGTTGCCGAGAGAAATATTATGGATAACATCATCTTAGCTCAAGAACTCACTCAGTCAGTGAATGAAAAACAGAGGGGTGCAATGTAATCATAAAAATGGATATAACAGAAGCATATGATCAGGTTTCTTGGTCCTTTATGGAGACTATGCTGAAATGCAATGGCTTTGATAGAGAATCAACAACACTTATTATGAGTTGTGTAAAAGTGCAGTTGGTTTTCCATTCAAATGAATGGAGTGGCACTAAGCTTCTTTGAGGCAAGAAAAGGGCTGAGACAAGGGGATCCACTGTCCCCTTACCTATTCATTTTCATGAAAGACGCATTATCCAGAATGTTGTATATAGAGAGTGAAAGATGAAGGATTGGAGGGTACCATCACCCCATTGGGGCAACAACCATCTTTGACTTAATGTATGCAGATGACATACTAGTATTCGCCAAAAGAGATGTGGGATCAGTCAGAGCATTAACAAAGACATTGGATCTCTATTGCAAGTGGTCAGGGCAGTCAATTTGCAAATAAAAGCGTGCTATTTTTATGCCATCAGGCATTGGAGTGGTTAGGAAGAGAATTATCTTGATGCTAACTGGCTATGAAGAGGGAAAGTTTCCTATGACACATCTAGGTGCACACTACAGGCCGATTCACAATGTGTATGTTTCAACCTATGCTAGAAAAATTTAGGACAAAGCTTGCAGGTTGGAAAGGGAAGTTGTTGTCATTAGGTGGGAGACTAACTCTCATCAAGCATGTGATGAATGGATTGACTATGCACATAATGACGTTCATGAGAATTCCACAAAGTGTCATTCAAGATATTAGGAAAATGCTGGCAGATTTCTTTTGGGGATTCAAAGATGGGAAGGCCAAAGTGCACTTGAGGAGATGAAGTGCAGTATGCAAACCCATCAATGAAGGAGGAGTTGGCATCAGAGATTTGGCAGAGGTTCAGAAGACTATGGCCATGAAATTATGCTATAACCTGGTCACGGGGGAAGGATTGATTGCAAAGTACCTGAAGGCCAGATTCTATAGGAATGTACATTTATTCTCCAAGCAGCCAAAACAAAGGGACACTAAATTTTGGAAATATGCAATATCCATGAAAGGTGAGGTGATTGAGCAGATTCAAGTGGTGCTGAAAAGTGGAAACTCAAGTTTTTGGTGGGATAAATGGCTAAAGGAGGGCCTACTGGCAGAGAGGGTACAAGATTGTAGAAAGTGTGATGCCATAGTGGCAGACTTTGTCACTAATGGCCAATGGCAACAAGCAGAAAGCAGAATTGAATCAGTTGGTCGGCCAAGAAATAGTTAAGGAGATAGAGGTGCTAAAGGCACCACAGGCGGTTGGTATAAAGGATGAGATCATTTGGAAGCTTGAGATGGATGGAAAATTCTCTTTAAAATTAGCGTAGGAGTTGGCAAGAGACAGAGGTGATAATTTTCAAGCAGTTGAGATGATTTGGAATAGGAAGTTGCCTTTGAAGATTGCCGTATGTTCCTGGATAGCATAGAAAAACAATCTTCCCACAGTGACCAGGTGATGAAAAAGTAAATAGGTTACAAGGATTCCTTTTATTCTCACATGGTGCTTTGGCATATGCAAGTGCAAGTCAATATTTGAAGAGAACAAACAAACAGCTGACCAAACATGGAATGAGACAAAAAAGCTGATCGCACGAATTTGCCAAAGTGCATAGAATAAATTCTGGATTCAGGTACATGATGCTCCAATCATGCAGTAGCTAAACATTCAGCCTCTTTGGAGACTGAAGAACAAGACAACTATGGTACAATGGAAAAGGCTGTCAGCAGGCTGGATGAAACTCAACACTGACGGTAGCACCCAATGTAATCCAGGAATCTCTGGGTGCGGAGGCATCAAAAGAGATTCATGGGGAGAATGCAAAGTAGCATACTCAGAATTGCTAGGTGTAATGACCAACAATGAGGCAGAGATTAGGGCAACAATTCAAGGATTGCATTTATGTCACACTATGGGATGGAATGTGGTAATCCTGGAGACAAACTCTATGCTACTAGCCAATTGGATACATAAAACAAATGTGAGGCCTAGCAACTTGGGGATGCATGGGAGGTGCGATAAGAAGAAATGAGAAACGTACGGATTTAGGTCCAACATCAATACCGAGAGGGAAACACAATTGCAGACTTTCTGGCTAAGCGGTTCAAATGGAAAAAATCAGAGGTGCTGGCGCACTCAGGATCTACCAAAGGCCATTAGGAGAACACTGCGTGTGGAGAAGTGGGGCATGCCCAACTTCAGATTCAGTTGGAAAGAAGGATTTGTAATAGCTAGACGACTTTCATGGTCGGAATCAGGACTTGTAAGAGACTACCACAACTTTTGAGGGCATTTTCAGGTACCCATCCGACGTCTGAATGCTGAACCCTCTCCCGAGCTCTCTCGAACTAGTATACAGTAAACCCCTACCTCCGACGTCTCTCGCCATCTAACAAACAACCACTGCTTAGCTTCCTCAATCCCACCCTCTTCCCGGGGACGCAATTGCGCCCGGGAAGGTTTCTGAGAAACTATCCGTCGCTAATAGGTCTTGCCCATGGCTCGTCCGCCGGACATCAGGTCCCAAGAATTCCCTCCTCTTTAGGAAAACAGCTCCCAAACAACATCAGTTCCCTTGGTCTTAAAGTCCTTCGCCTCAGCCTTAGGAGCAAACAAGAAATCAGCATACACACCCATCCCATTGAAGACTCCAGGTGAATGGAAAGGAGAATCCAAAGTGTCATTTACCAAGGAGAACATGGCCTCCTTGAACATGGCGCTTATTGGCAAGTTCTCCCACGGTCGACCGTCATTACCAGAGATTCGTAAACTCATCGTTGCTTTTGGATTAAAAGGTGAAATCTTTATAGGTCTACTAGACCACAAACACATTCTGATGCGATTCACACAGGAGGAAGATCGAGATAGATAATGGATGAGAGAAACATGGTTTCCGATGTGTGTGTTCAAATGGTCCCCTGATTTCAAAGCCGAAATTCAGTCACATATTGCTCCAGTATGGGTAACACTACCAAGTCTTCCAACACAATTCTATCATAAGGACGCCATATGCTCAATTGCACGAGTTCTGGGAACCCCTATAAAAATTGATCAAGCCACGACCATGCTATCAAGGCCTAGTCTTGCTCGAGTCTGCGTGGAGATAAACCTCTTAACCCCACCAGTGAAGAGGCTATACATAGAGGCAGAGGTTATGGAAGGCTTCTGGAAATCTATACAGATTGAAAAATTACCTCAATATTGCACTCACTGTAGGAGACAAGGTCACTCTAAAGATGCCTGTAAGGTATTGCATCCGGAAGTCTCAGCTGCTCCTAATAAGAAGAACTGCACAGGAAAGCATCAAACTGCCCTCTTAAAGGATGTAGCAGGCACGCCAACAAAGATTTATAAACCAAAAGACACTCAAAATCCGGCAGAACAAAGCAAGGTCTCTGAAAAGATACATCAAGCAGCAACATCCAACACGGAGGTTGAAGTCAATCATCTGTCATCAACCTCCGGTCAAGGTACAAAAGCTAACCTTCAGGCTCAAATTTACTCTCATAGAGATGCTATCATTGTGGATTCTCAAAAAAAAGTCTCTGAGATAAATCTGGGTGAGGTTGTTGCAATTGAGGAAGGAGAAATTGAAGATAGTACTAATGCACCATTGATGAGGGATAATTCGAAAACAGATAATGCTCTTGACACTACCTAAGTGTATGAACATGCCCCTGATGATAATCTGACTACTCAAATTGATAGCTTAAATGGCTTATTTTCTCATCCTAATAAATTTGCCTCTCTTGATGTCGAGGATGTGGATGTCAATATGGTTGCTCAAGGAAGCTCGGCTAAATATGATAGTTCAGAGAGACACAACGGCAGGGCTGGGGATCAAGAAGAGGCTGGAGTTATTTCTCAAACACTGATAAATACTAATCAAGAAGATATCTCATCCCCAGCTAGATCAAGAAGTAGTAGCACCTGCATACATGGTGATAAAAGAAACACCACCTCTTTATCAAGATGAAGGTCTCCTGGATATTATACTAGACGCAGAAGATGAATTCACAACTGAAAGACAGAACAAAATCTCAACCCCATTATCTAAACTTTGGTCAGCAAATGAAGAAGATATCCTGACTTCTAAAAATGAGCACAAAGACTTATTAGGATCCAATCGCCAAGCACTGGCAAGATGTAGAAGAAACAACGAATAAGAAGAAGGGTAAGAACAAAACAAGAGACAACTACACCTTCTCCCCACCAAAAACCAGGTCTAAAAGCAAGAAGACATGAACCGTGCCCTGTTTTGGAACATAAGAGGAGTTGGTAATCATCCAACTATCAGCAGGCTGAAAAAGATTATTAAATTACACAAGGTAACACTCCTAGTTCTGGTTGAACCTCTTCAAGATAGTACTAAAATGATGGACTTGGTGAAAAAACTCAAATTTGCCTCTGGACAATCAAATGGTGAAAGCACTATATGGATACTCTGGAAAGATCACTGGGAATGCACTCTTCATCCTGATTCTATGCAGCTACTAGCCATGAAGGTACAACCTAAAATTTCTTCTACCAGTTTTCTATTAGGGGGAGTATTGGTAGATGCTCAAGAATAGGAAGGCTTCCTCTATGGCAAGACATGATACAGCAAGCCTCGGGCACTACCTACCCACTACTATTTGGAGGAGACTTCAATGTAGTTCTGTCAACCAATGAAAGGCAGGCTGTCTTCCAATTACTCTCAGAGACTATAGTGACTTCTTGGATACCATCAATACATGCAAACTGACAGACGCCGGATTCTCAGGCAACAAGTACACATGGAGCAATAACCGCACAGGAAGATCAAGAGCTCTTCAAAAGCTAGACAGGGTTATGCTATTTGAGGAATTGATTAATGTCACACCTAGAAGCTCAGTAACACATGTGAGCAGGGCACAAACAGATCATTGCCCCCTATTGTTTGAATTTAATGATACACAGATAACTAAGAGGGCAAGGTTCCAATTCCAGCAGTTCTGGATAAATCACAGTACATTCCTGTCTCTTGTGGAACAATCATGGAGCTCCCCTACGCCAAGTACAGATGCGCTACACATTTTAGGGCTCAAGTTTAAAAGTCTGAGAGTAGAGCTAAGAAGATGGAACAAGGAAATGTATGGCAATGGCTTTCAGAATATTAAGCAAGGGAAAGATAAAATACTAGAATTGGAACTCAAGTATGACCTTTCTGGCACTATGGAGGACAAGATGGCTATATCCAAAGCCAAAGCAGAATATACGAAATTGCTTATGGCCAATGGATTTCTCTGGAGACAAAAATCCAGGATCAAGTGGCTAAAAGAAGGAGACAACAATACGGCCTTCTTTCATAAATCAGTGAGTCTAGCCAAACAGAAAACTTATGTTAGCAGACTGAAGAACTCACAGGGAATATGGATGGAAGAATCACAGGACACCACTCAATGCTTGGTTGAACATTTTACTAACCAACTCTCGGCACTGCCACAAAGACAAGATGAATCAATACTCCATCTCATCCCCAGAATAATCACGGCCTCCATGAATGAGGATCTATGTAGATGGCCAAATCTAGAAGAGGTTAAGCAAACAATCTACTATATGGACAAAGATAGCTCTCCAGGACCTGATGGATTCTCAGGTGCCTTCTTTACTTCTTGTTGGGAGATCATAAAACATGACATACACAAGGCTATCACTTCCTTTTTTGCAGGCAGGGAATTATCTGGAACATTTACAAGCACTCTGATTTGCTTGGTGCAAAAAACGCAGCCGCCAACCTCCTGCTCAGACTTAAGGCCAATTAGCCTATGCAAATATGTTGGTAAGATCATTACCAAACTGTTACTTCCAGACTGAGCCTGTTACTCCCGGTGATCATCTCCCCTGCTCAAAGTGGATTTGTGAAAGGTAGAAACATCTCTGACAATATCCTCTTAGAACAAGAGATGCTTCATTACCTTAACAAATCAAAGGGAAGACACAATGTAGCCCTTAATCTAGACATGGAAAAAGCATTTGATCGAGTGTCATGGATTTACCTCATGAAAGTGCTTAGGGCCTACGATTTTGCAGAAACTTTCATATACATGATATGAAGAATTATCTCAGATTGTGTCATGTCCATACTTATCAATGGTGAGACACACGGCTACTTCAAATCCACAAGAGGGCTTAGACAAGGAGACCCCTTCTCCCCTACTTTATTTATCATAGGGACAGAAACTCTGAGCCAAGGCCTGAATCTCTTAATGGCACAGTCTCCATCAATTGCATATAGCCTACCAATTGGCTGCCCCCCCAAATTCACACCTAGCCTATGCAAATGATTTGATTATCTTTACAAGAGGCACCAAAAGAGCCCTTGATGCAGTCCAAAAGCTTCTCAAGATGTATGAATCATGCTCCGGGAAAAAAGTTAATATCAACAAGAGCAACTTCATTATATCAGCCAAAGCGCCAGTAGCTAGGAAGGTCCTTATCCAGCAATGGACAGGTTACCACCATAGACCTATGCCATTGAAATATCTTGGAGTTCCACTTTATTATGGAATGAAAACAGCCAACCTATTTACAGAATTGATTCTCAATATTAAATCCAAACTAAATGGTTGGAGAGCAGCATACTTATCTAGTGGAGGGCGCCTTACACTCATCAAGCATACACTTGCAAGTATCCCTATCTATCAAACGATGATCATCAATCCCCAAACTTGGATCATCTCTAAAATTGAAGCCATATTCTCTTATTTCTATTGGGGCTGGAAAGACATCAAGAAAAAAAATGCACTGGAAGGCTTGGAAACACATATGCCTTCCTCTAGAAGAAGGCGGTCTCGGATGCAGAAGAATGCAAGACATGACCACAGCATTTGGTATGAAATTATGGTGGGCTTTCAAACAGAGGAAAGTCTATGGGCACAATTCATGGAAAAAAAATACTACCGAGGCAATGACCCAACCATAGCTCCAGCCAGAATGACTCATTCACACTGATGGAAAAGAATTACAGAGGTACGAGATATAATGTTAGATAACACTCTATGGTTTCTTGGCACGGGTGACTGTAATTTCTGGCAAGATAAGTGGACTCTGGACATAGCCATGGGAGACAAAACAACCCCTACACAGTTGAAGCTAAAATTGAAAGAATTTTTACTGAATCATCAGTGGGACATATTGAAACTGCAGGATATATTTGATACAAGTACATTGCAAATGATCAAGGAAACTCCAATAGAAGAGAGCAATGATGTAAGCATCTGGACCCCAACACAGACTAGATTTTTTTTCTGTGAAATCAGCATGGGAATTGATAAGGCAAAGATCTTACCCGGTAATGGACTTTTCTTGGATATAGGATAAGCACTTCCGACTAAAAATCAGCACTCATATGTGGAAAATTTTCCACCATATTGTACCAGTTGATGCTGCAGTTAGATTGAGAGGAGTCCCTATTGTTTCACGTTGCTCATGCTGTCTCTCATCAGGTCATATTGAAACTTCTAACCATCTACATTCAGGAGGAGAGCTAGCTACTACGGTTTGGCAGTACTTTGAAAATATACTCAATGTCCAACCAAGGTGCACCGACCTAAGCTCAAGACTGGAAGCATGGCTAGCTCCTCAGCCAAACGGCTATATCAGTTACATAAGAAGGCTCATACCTTTGATCATATGTTGGGAAGTATGGAAGCTAAGGTGAAAAATGAGGTTTGAGTCCTCCTCCTAGCATTTGGCCTAGTAATATACTTTGCAAATAACCTTGTACAGGACATTATGAGCAATACTTCATTTCATATGCCTACACAAGCTACTTTTATACAAATAATGAGGCAATTACACATAAATCTTCCACCAGTTTGCCAACATCCCAACCTAGCAGTGAGATGGTTACCCCCTGAATCACCATATATTAAACTCTACACGGACGGTAGCTTACACCAATCGGATGAAGTATTTCTCTATCATCGGCGATCTACATGAACAGTAGACCCTCCCTTCGAGAACTCTCCAAACCATTTCCCGTCGCCTCTCCGACATCTGCAGTCTTCTCTAGCCCCCTCTCCCTCTCCCCGGGGACTCCACGATCCCAGGGAGGTATCTAAACCACCTTAAACCCGCCACCCATCCTCCTTCATCCTTACCTCTCCTCTACTCTCTCCCTCCTCACAAATCGACAAAACCCATCCATGACTTGGTTTACACCGGCACGACAACTCAGAAAGATGAGAAAGGCCTCTATCAAAGCAGGAAAGGCGCCCGTGCACCACCAAATGCTCTCTTAGCCGCCAAGATATAGTTACAAGGACTCCCTCATAAGACAACATCCACGTTCTGTGTTCGAAAGATTGGGGGGGAAATACAGTCGGTGACAATTCTTCACAAACTTCCCTCACCAATGTGAGCCCTCAGATCTCAGGAAAATATTGAGCAGACAAGGCAGGTTAACAGGTCTAAAAATTGCCCGAAAACTGTCCTGTGAGGGACTTCCTTTTGGCTTTGCCTCTTTCGATGTTTCCGATATAGAATCTCTACTATTCAAGCTAAAT